>JAULBZ010003237.1:0-16877 GCA_032360805.1 Neoturris breviconis
CATATATGTGTGACCACATTGGATGGTGCTGGTTTCAAGTCTGATTTTTCAATATTCTAACTCCAGCATAAAACTTATGGTTGCTTTGTTTTCAATAAAAATATAACTAAATTTCAAGGTGCTGATTTCAATGGTAATCATATTTGTAAATCTTGTTGTTCAAACCAAATGAACATTTGATTTAAAATCAGCACCATCAAATATGGTCACGTACCAAGTGTCATTAAAAATTAAGCACTTTATATTTTTGACCCAAATTTGCACAAGCAGGTGTCTGACAAAAATGTTTTACATTTAAAATTTGCCAAAATCTCAAGATTCTGGTGGGTTCTGGACAGTTCTGGTGGATTTGGCTTAGTTCTGGTTGGTTTTGGTAGGTTCACTTTTCAGTAACAATGCATTGAATTAAGGATAACATTTAAATAGTTTATATACATTTTTTTTTTAGAAGTTTAACAAAATGCAGGTATGAGTGATAAAAAAGTACACGATAAAAAATCTCATGGACAAAGGCGTCATCGTAAATCGGAGATAAATTTAGCTTTATTTTTATTTCAAACATCTTTTCAAGGCAACCATCAGGACCTGAATGATGTTATTTTCTCTGATAAGATTAAAAAAGAGAAAAGATGGGTGGCTCTTAATGCAAGAGATGCAGAGGGGATGCCGATATTAATCAACTGCTTAAAAGGTTCTACTCAAAAAGATACAGAAAACGACCATTTAGAATGCATGAAAATTCTTGTTTCAACTGGAATAACATTAGATCGCAAAGATGCGTTTGGTAGGACAGCAATTCATTGGGCTGTACTACTAGATAAGATTGATATATGTCGCTACCTTTTACAACAAGGTGCACCTGCGAATACATTAGATAATGGTAAACTTTCACCAATGCACGTTGCAATAAGTAAACGTTCAGAAAGATTCATTCAAGTTTTATGTGATTTAGGACCAGCCGAAGTAAGAATTGATATCAAGCTTAAAAATAACTGATATCACATGTGGACAAGTATTTTAGTATGGTTTTCAGCTGCAATACAAAAAATACTTCTCCACAGGTGGTGTTTGGCAGTTATTTTCAGGCTAGATAAGTATTTGTAAAAATTTATTTGAGACTTTATACATTATGCTAAAAAATGTGTTATGCAATATTGAATCTAGATGGTAAAACCTGTTAAAATTAGTTGGCGAAAATCTTGATATTTATTCACAGCTGGCAGTACCTACTAAGGTTTTGTACATCATTTTACATAGTTCCTATATTTATTTTGACCAATTTTTTTTTGTGGCCTCCAAATCATCCAAACCAAAGTTACAGTACAAAACAAATAGAAAACGGATGATTTGGATGACTTGTAGGGCCAAAACAAATAACCCTTAGTTACCATTTCATTCTGCTTATAAAGCTGTGATTACCCGTAATAGGAAATTAGACTGCTTTACAAGTTCAATGAACAATCCATCCAGACTGATGGAATTTAGGAACCTAGTATTTGGCCTTCCAGGCACTGGTAGAGGAGAACACAAATTTTCTTAGTTCTTGCTAATCTAAGTTTGTATCACTGATTAAATAATCCCTATAAAAAAGTCAAGAAAAATACTTACTGTTGTATGCTAAACTGCAAGATACACTGAACGACAAATTTATTATTCCAATAGTCCAGTTTTGATCTGGTCAAGGATGTTCTTACTTGCCTGCATATATAAATAAAACACAAATGTATGAATAAAATGAATAAAACAAAATAAAATAAAGCAAGAAAGCAAGGAACTTATCTGATTAGCACATCTGTTTACCTCATTTCATTTTCCTTACTTAGAAAAAAAAAGAAGTTCATTGATAACTCAACCTCAAGGAATTTATATAAAAAAGTTTTGAACAGTAACCGTAACATACATGGGTGTAGGTTCGTTTATTATATGGCTTCTGTAAATAATGACTAAGACCCAAGATTTCAGTTGCGCAAATGATATTAGTTTAATTGTTTTCCTTAGTTTTAAAAGTTATTTTTCATTTACAATTTGTTTTACTGAGTAACTTCAATTTAGGTCTTTGTTTTACCATTCTGGGTCTTGAGTCTTGGTACTTTACTGATCCTACTACCATATTTTACTGTTACTTAAATTCATGCTACCATTTCAGCAAAGAAAATGAAAAAATGTCTGTTCCAATAGATTCCTGGTTACAGATATCCAATTCAGTATCTTACAGTCTTTGATATAAGAATAAATAATCACTGTGGGGGAGGAATATTTTGAGCAAGTAAAAATCTATTTTTGTAACCGAGATATTATAAAAAATAAGAATACGCAGCTTGAGTTAGAAGAGAAAAATATTGTTTTGCGAAAGATTTATAAAACTTTAAAAATAATGGTCCATCAGGCTCTAGAGCACTCATTGTATGATTTACCGAATCAGATGTAAATATGTCAATTGTTGACAAGCGTTGACGTAACTGCTTTTGTTGCAAAACCTGGCAACAGAAAATGTTAAATTGATCTCCATAAGGTATATAAAATTGTTTGCTGTATAATATTGATATATGTGAGTGTTTAGCTATAAAGGTGCAACTGATAGAACTACTCTTTATAATAGAAATATATATATTGTCTCTCTCATAAACAATATCATTTTCTTTATAGATACTTGAAGCAGTTGATAGCTCAGGGAGATCACCATTATGTCATGCAATGTTTATTGACTCACCTGATCTGTTTCTTTTGTTATTATCTGCTGGTGCTGATCCTGATGGGTTGACAAACAGTGGCAAAAGTATATTATCACATACTATTGAAAATGACAATCACAGATATCTTGACATTCTCTTAAAGGTATGTATTCAATGTTTATGTTTTGTTTTTTGTTTTTGGATGTTCATTGTTTATATTTTTATGACATTTCGTCAAAAGTTATATTCAAAGGTGTTTTGTGGTTTGTAAATTAAAATTAAATTAATATTCTGAACTTAACACTGGATGCAATATGCCCAATATTCGAGATTTTCCAGAATTTCCAAAAACTGAATTTTTAAGCCGCTTCTTACAGTAACTAATTACCATATATTCCGCTTATTCAAGGCTGCTCGATAATTACTTATCCTATTAAATTCCTCACTACTTGCTTATTCCAGGCCATTCCTCTATTTGAGACCACAGAAAGGCGTCATTATGACGTCATAAAATAAAAAAACCCTTACAGATTGTGCTGAATTAGCATATTTAGAAGTTTATTTTGACGTATCCGACGGTAAACCTTCTAATAATTAACTTTTAAAATGCAGAAATTTAAATGTTCGACAAATAACACCCATCCAGCCCCGATTGGTTTTCTGGATTTTTATTGTTTTTCAGCCTATGACGTCATATTTCGTAAGCAATGACTTGATTTTTGGCGAAATTTCTTTCATATTTAAATTCCTCTCAAAATGTTAGATTATGAAAGTAAAACTATCAAGAAGGGAAAATGAAGCTATCCTAAAGAATTTTGAAATCGTCGGTATCTGAATAAGAATTATCTTCCATTTCAGAAGAAGAATTATGATGATATAGAACTTCATGTGTGACTTCCAACAGGCATTTTGTTTTTAATATTATCATGTAGTACATGTGATGAAACCATGGTAACTAAAATACACAGGCAAATATCAGGGTTTTGTTACGATTTTTGAATGTTTGATTAAATTTAATGATATTTTATGAACTTTTAGACATTTCAGACTGAAATTCAGAAAAATAAATTTCAGACTTTAGTTCTTCCTTAATAAACTTTTTCATAACAAAATGCCCAACACAATTCAGGATACATTTTCAGTTGATTACACACATGACCACCTTACTCGCACTGATGATACTGGTTTATTTAATCTTCCTCTCGTTAGGACTACTAGTTTCAGTAAACATTCTACCAAATACAATTCTCTGGTTTCTTGGAATTTGATTCAGTTATCATTGCCTGTTAAAGTCTATGATAATTATGACCTAAAAACAGACTTCAAAAATGTTTTATTGCTTCTTATTAAGCTTGTATCTTTAAACAGATTTTCCTTTATCCACATCAGAAATTTATCATTTCCTATATGTCTGATGTGTTGTCTTGTGCATCTTGTACCGTATTTTGGTATACATTTGTAGGTGGGCATCTCTTTTGCCTCGGATTCATACTTTTGGTTATGATCTCCTTTCTTTAGTGGTGGTTATTTTCCTTAGTCAATTATTTAATTTAAATTTAATTGCATCTACTATTGATAAATAAAATTTCTTCTTATTATTATTCTTATGATGAGTAAAGTTTTATGTCCAAGTTGTCTATTTTATTCTGTGAAACTTGAAATTTGTAAGGTCAAAGTACAAAAGTAATTTTCACTTGTGGTATTACAGATTAATTGTAAAACTACAAAGCATGTGATTATTTATTTTACCTGAATAACGCCATGTTCACTATAGCAATCCAGCTTTAAAGAACTCACATAGGCTTATTTTTATCCTTTTAATGCCTGTGGTGAAACTAGCGCATAGGTATGCAAAGCAGCATTTTTTGTAGAGTAACTCGGGCCTAAGTAATCCCATCTCAGTATTATTCTAGGTGCTAGTTACACAAGTCAAGAGATAATTTTTGGTACCATATGTATCCACCAGGAACTTAAGTCAAATGTGATGACAGCCTTTATGAGCTGTAAACATTATAATACACTTTAATACACAATGTTCTTTCACAGGGAACAGTAACTTTGACTTGAGGCTGGTAGTTTGTTAGGTTTAAATCGATTTCACGAACTTAGCATTAGTTTTAGTAAAAAAATAATGATCAAGAAAAGTTCTTCAAATGCCTGCTGGAAACATTACAGTATAAAGTTGAAAGCTTTCTACTTTGATATTGCAATAAAAAGTAACTTTTTGGTGTTTCTTAACAAAAACAAATTTAAAAAATTGTGTTTCTGTGCCTTTTTTTCGAGCAAAATAAATAAACATATATTACTGACTTAATAAAACTCATCTTGCACTGATTCCCGAAGATGTAGTCTTCTTGAAAAAGGACTTGGATAAAATAATGGCAGCTGATATGCAATTTTTAGGAAAGGACGGTATACTACTATTTGGCAAGAAGCAAATGCGAAAGAAAAAAATGCGGAATTAAAGAATGCAAATTGGCCCTAGCATATTTCAAGATTTTCAAGTGATTCTTAAATTCTACATTTTGTAAGATTTTTAAGCGCTTTGCTTGATTTGTTAATTTATATTACAAAAATTTTTTTTTAAACAAATTAAGTACAAAAAATATCTTTAATTTCTCAAAAACCAAGAAAAATTGCTCATTTGCATTAATTAATTCGACAAAACGAGTTTTTTGAGATGCAGTTTGCATTCTTTAATTACGTATTTTTCTTCCGCAAATACTTTATTCTCTTAAAGTAGATCGGTAACAATCAGATGTATAGACTGATTCCCAACACAGAGTAGTAAATCTTAAAATAGATAATGGTAACATATGCATTGAAGGGTTAAAGAAAGAAAAATTATGTACTTTTAAAGGTTGATTTCTATTAGGCGTAAATTTCGCGTGTAAGCCAACAGAAGACATTTCATTCGTAGAAATTGACATCATAGTGATTAGTCGCTCTTATTTAGAATACTGTATTACAGATATTAAGATCGCTTATTTAGATCTCTGTATTTTTAGCATAAAGCCAATCTCTTTCCAAATGGTAGCAGTCAAATAAATATGATTCATTTAGCAGCAATGCAAAAAGACAAGTCCTGTTTAAAAATTATTACAAAATATTGTACGAGCACAGAATTGAAAAATGTGGATAATCAAAGCAAAACACCGTTAATGTATGCTATGCAGTGTGGATTTGCTGAAAATGTTTCTACTTTACTTCAAGCTAAGGTAACTCAATTCAATTTATTTATAAAGGAGAACGAATGTCAAAACTTTTTTTCTTTTGATTTTGCTTTAGTCTATCTAACTAACCCTAGTAAAGCACATCTATATTTGTATCAAAAGCTCATTAAAGATCCATTCAGGAAACCATTTACCCTAAATGATTGATTTAGCGCTGCTCTCGAATAAGCGCTGCATGGTTTGCAAAATAATTTAAAATAAACGCCACTCTTGGATAAGCGCCACACCAAAATTTCCCCAAACTATTGGTTTTTGAAGAAACCAATTTTGGTTAATTTATGCATAAATTATGACATTATAATTTTGGTAGTCCTTTGATAAGGTACTTTATTGTTAATATCTGTGCAGATAATGCTGATTGGGATATAACAGGTTTCCAGTTATGTAGATTATCGTAAATTACATCTTTTTCTCAAATCGCACCTGTAGCTAGTTCTAGGCCTTTTTGTATTGTTGCTGACATTGCATTATTGCATATGTGACAATCAAATATATACAAAATTATTATTTTCTTACTCATTACATCACATTAATAGGGATGCTATCTGTAAATTTGAGCGTTCAACACTAACTCATTGTCTGTATAAATCACTATAACCGAAAACAGTTCCTTTTTGAAAAATGACTATTCCAAAAGATATAGTTTATGAGAACCTTACATAACTGGAATATTTTATACCCCAATCAGCATTACTGTACTTGTGGAGATATTAACAATAAAGTACCTTACCATATAAGGACTACCAAACTATGATATCATAATAAAATTGGTTTCTTCAAAAACCTTAAAAATGCAATATCTTGAAAACTGATAAAGGTTTTTACACGAAATAAAAGCAATGTTATTTATTCTTCAAGCTCTTCAATATGAAATCAACTTGTATTTTTACCTCGGGTTCCATTTAAGTCTTAGAACTTAGGGTCTTTTTGAAAACTCAATATATTATGTTGTTTCTAGCAGCCTAGTACCCAGGCTCTTGGAACATAATTTAAATTTCCATGCCGTTTGTTTTACTAATCAAAATTTATGCTTTTTGTCTAAGTTGATAATTCGGAATTCAAGATTTTGCGTGAATTTCACTTTCCATCATATTTATGATTAAGATTGTAGGTTGGACATGTGTGAACAATCAGATTAATTTCTCCAATTAAGATAGCGTGATGGATTGTTTGTATCATCCAGTTTATATATTTTGTCCTTGGTTCTACAGTACAGCATTTTTGTGATAATGTAGTAGAGTTATTTTGAGGCTGCCAATTAGTTTCCAAAGATGCTCCTCTACAGGGGAATGCCATCGTGAATTCAGAGGCCTGCTGCTATAGATGTAGGTGACAATTCTATTCTTCTCAATGCAAAAACAGTATTGACAGTATTTACTCTATGGAAAAGAAAACTGCATTCAAAAATGCACCAAATTTCATATCCTCCTATTAATTTGTGATCTTTTCATCTCACAGTTTTGAATCATTGAACTTAAATAAAGCTTGAAAAACTCCCAACACTTTGCCTGTGATCCATTGACAATTTTTGAATTAAGAACAGTGCTCTTGGTTTTCTTAGAAGTGACGGTTCCTTTAGAACGTAGACCCTGAAATAAGAACATCAGAAATTAGTTCTGGAAACCAACTTGTTGGTCTTAAATAAAGAATGAAATTCTCAAGGCCGTTTTCCACTTCAAATTTTTTTCCGCGGAACGGAAATGGGACGCGTAGAAAGAAATTATAGACATTCCATTGGTAGAAACAATTTCTACCAATGGAATGTCTATAATTTCTTTCTATGCATGTGCATTTTCCGTTCTGTTTCCGTAAATTTGCCTTTATGTTAAGAATGTTGTTCTTGCAACAAGAATAACTAGGAATATTGCAGTCTACCTGTCTGATTGGTTATTCTGGACTGAGAATCTCAAGTTTACAAGATCTGTCTATTGACTGAGAGTTTGTATTCTGTGGTCAGAATAACAAAATAGTATTGGACTTATTAACTGACACACTATGTTAAGAAATAAATGATGTCTCAAAGGTTTCTAGTAAAAACTAGTTCTATAGCATACTCAGAACAATCCTTTTGTCATGTAAACATTTGAAAACCGATATATAGAAATATTTGCATAGTTCCTTGAACATGTATACATACAACTTCCTGAATGTGAAATTATATTTGTTATCCGAACCTGAATATAATTTCTTAGGAAGTCAAATGTTTTGTTTTTGCATTTTGTTGCATTTCAAGCTACCATTATTGTTGCTAGAAATACAGGATTGGTATCAGTCTGTCCTAAACCCACTTTAACACTTTTTGACTAATTAACACATTTTGACTAATAGAATTTGGCCATTTTCCATACCAGTAAATCATTGAGGTTCAAGGCATATCTACCAAAAGTTGATGGTTTTTTTTTATTTATTTATTGTGTACTTTACCTGACATTGAAATGTATTTTATTTATATTTATTTTAGGTTGATGCGGGAGGAACTGATAATGACGGAAAAACCGCTCTCCATTATACACATAATAATGTTGATTCAAGCTGTGTTGATTTACTCTTATCATATGATGAATCATTGATCAACAAAACAAACAGTATAAAAAGATGTGCAATTCATTATGCTATTATCAACAACAATCAGGTTATTGTACGAGCATTGTTAGATCATGGTGCTGATTATAATGTGCTAGATAATGAGGGACATACACTAATTCATTATGCCTCTGGTTAGTATTTTGTTTACTCTAAAACTCACCATTATTCTCATAAATTTATTGTTAGTAAATAGTAAAGTGTTTTATCAATGCATCCTTTATTAGAGCTTTTGACCTTCACTTAGATCATAATCAATAATGGTTTACAACGAAACTCAGTCAACTTTTATATAATATATTATAAAATAAAAAATAAAATATAACTGACAGACATCACCTGTGGAGGAGTGTTTTTTGAGTATATTGTTCATTTCTCTAAATATCTCATTGTAAGAGTAGTATCTTATTTACTGTTAGTAAGCAAGACACTGGTGGTTCTAACAATATATTGACTGATCCTGTAGTTCGTTAAAATAGAGTGAACAAGAGAATGTTTTTAAATTTTATACTTTTTTTTGCGATCTTGGTTTAAAAGCTTTTAGTTGATTGCATTAATGTCTAATGTATCAATTCTTAGAATACTAGCTGAGATGAGACTCAAACTCACGACCTTTGTAATACTAGTGCACCACTCTACTAACTGAGCTACTGAGCCCTGAGCCGCATGATGTCAATTTCTGCTAATGGATTTCAAGAGGAATTTCCGCTTAATGGAAATCAACCTTGTGTCATCTCCAAATTTCATCTTTGGTAGAAACGAAATTGGACTAAATTAGACAAATAATGAAATTGTGAGGAAATGTGTTAATGTGCTTACAAGTTTGCTAAAGGCCGTTTTCCACTTCAGGGAATTGTGTGTGAATTGTGTGGCAATTTATACCAATGGAATGTATATAATTTCTTTCTATGCATGCGCATTTTCCGTTTTACGGAAATTTTTCTGAAGTGGAAAACTGCCTTAACTCAAACGAGGAATGTTGTTCTTCTCTTATAAAAGCATTAACTTCGTCCCGAAGAAATCAATTATTTTTTTTCAAATTTATTGAGATTGGCTTCTTTAAAGCTACTAATATAATAATCTGCTTTTTGAAACGAATTTTGGAGATGGTCCCTAACTAAAACTATGCTTGATAAATCACTCCTCCACAGTGATTACTACTTATATAGCACTGCACAGTGTTCAAAATAAGAGAAAATAACAACTGTGGAGGAATAATTTTTGTGCATTGTTTCAGAGTTTCTAGCCTGAAGCAATGCTCCAAAATCACTTCTCCACAGTGACTATTTATATTGACCACTGACTGTCATAATCTTGCTTTAGAATATTCATCACTGGCTTGCTTAGAAGAATTGATAAGTGTTGGTTTATCTGTTAACATCCCTGATCAACACAGTGTGTATCCTATCCATTACGCAGTCAGGTTAGAGAACGGTGAAAAACCTGATATAAAGAATCATTATTTAAAGAAATTTGTTGAGACAGGCGTGCAATTAGATGTGGTAGATGAAGAAGGATTACAGCCGCTACACTGGACTGTCTGTATGGGTAAGCTTTTCATAACCTCTGATAATTCTTAACATTATTTGCATGATGATAACTGGAACCAATATAACCGTTATTGGGAGGTTTTTGCAAAGAAACAATTGGAAAAACTATTGGAACCCAAGCTAAATGGTTTTAGGTGTCTATAGTTTACAGGTGTCCATCTGATGGAAGTCTATTTTTGCGAAGTTTTGCATCCATGTTGTGAAGTAATAGTATGATCTTGAAAACCATATTTCAGCGTTTGATTAATGGATTTCTTAGGTAGCATGTTGTTTCCTGTTTAAGCAAACTTTTAATGCAGTTGAACTTTAAGTCTCATATTTCTGCAAAATGTTAATAACATTGAGTCTCAACCAAAATTTTCTGTTTCTGCTTTTCAAGCTATTGTTTTCCACTAGGTGAAAAAGTGAAAGGTAAAAGAGGTATTCCTTTAGGAGAAATTGATGTCACTGACTGTAAAATTAATTTCTACAGATGGAATGTCTTCTTTTGGCTTTTAAACAAATGTTTTTACCTTTATAAATTTCTTCATTTGAAATAACAGCTAATAATCACTGAGGAAGTGGGATTTTTGGTTAACCTTCCTTTTCGTTATTGTACTGTGCTTTTATATTTCTTTTGAAACTTGGTTTATACACGTTTTAACAGGCATAATTTAGTATACCAAAAATATACCATAAATATATCATGCAGATGTGAATCACATTTTCATTCCAGGATTTACTGATGCTTTGAGAACATTATTGATTGAAGGTGTAGATGTAAATGCATTATGTACTGAGCAAAAAAAACCTTCGTGTGAGTATTTTGTTTAATTAAGGCCGTTTTCTATTTGGAGGTTTTTACTGCTCGGGCGGGAAAATACCGCGCGGAATTTATTTTGAGCATGCATATTTGTGAAAAAATCGATGCAGTATTTTCCCGCCCGAGCAGTAAAAACCTCCGAATAGAAAACGGCTTTTACACCTTAAACTAGTATTAATATGTTAATAGTAGTTTCTGTAGGTTACACTATCAGTCATACATTAAAAGAACAATTTTGCTTTTTAAGTAGATGGTTGATAATTAACGGTTGTTTTATTAATTTAAGTTTTGAGGCGACAATAATTTTACAGGGTTTAGAATAACTGCCGGTCATCACTGTGGAGGAGAAATGTTTCAGAATATTTTGAGCCAATTTGGCTGAAAATATTTTGAAAATCTCTCCTCCACAATGATCACTGGCAGTTATTTCAAGTTTTAATATTAACATGTACGAATAAATGTACTGGTCTTTTAATTATCTTGTTTAACATTTTGTAATTTAATTATCTTTATTAGATCTATTGTATGAAGATGTAAGCTATTATTTTATGTAAAATCATTCAATATCTAATCGTTATTTTGTAACTAAGTAACTTAAATATAATTAAATTCATTATTGATTATTCCTATTCCCAGAAGATTTGTAGGAACTGTGCAAAGAATGAGCCTTTCTGCATAACAGTCAAAGCCTTTTTTTCAACTTTTTTATTAGGGTTAAATCAACTAAAATTGACAAAATTCAAAAAACAAATCCGTGCAGAAGTGTGTTAGGTCAATGAGCTTGCAATGGATTGGTTTCTTTAGTACGAAGAAACCAATCCATTACAAGATCATTGACTCAGTACTCTCCTTTGTAGAGTTTTTTGAGACGGTTTCTAATACATGTTTTTATTTAACCTTTTTTTAATTTTCTTTTTAGCATTACATTTAGCATGTAATGAAGCAAAATTAGAATGCTTAGAGTTGCTACTACAACAACCAAACATTATTGTTGACCAAGTTGATATTAAAGGCTACACTCCACTAATGATTGCATGTGGTATGAAAACAGGCAAATTTACAGAACTATTATTAAATGCTGGTGCTAATCCTGATCATCAGGCTACTGATGGTAAAACGTAAGCTTGTATTTTGAATTATAAATTTTAATTTAGGGATTGGTAAATATTTATAAAAGTTTGAATGATTGAAAATCAATTTGAATAATAAGACTGCTTTTACCTTCACACAAATATAAAATATGTATCTTTGCTGCCTTTTATAAATATGTTAATATCTCAAAAAGTTTAAAATTAGGGGGTGGGTTGGTATAAGTCACAGCCGTATGCTTATTAAGTACTAAAAAGTTATACTGGTTGTGTTTATTTCTGTTTTAATCAAGTCAATATTCCATTCAATATTCCATTCAATATTGACAAGTTTCTTTTTCTGTGTAATAACCTGCGTTGTAATATTACTGTGCATAGTGCTACTGATTTATTTCATTGAAAAGGACCTTTATTACTTACTCCATTAGTGCTACATACTTCCTTTTTTGTGTTTTAATCTTGGCTATAGTGGTGCGTTTTATATCTGATATATAATGCTCTTACTTTTTACTCTTACATAGACCTGCCCATAGTGCTGTGGCAAACGCATCAGTTGATTGTTTATGGTTGTTATCATTGAAGAGAGCAAATTTTGATGTAAAAAGCAATGAAGGAGAAACTCCAATCCATGTAGCATGTATGAACCCTGATGAAGGTATGTTTCTTGTGATGGTCTTAATCTCGAGATGTTTAAATTTTATCTCGTAAATGTTCCTTTAATACTAATTTATTTAATTATTATGCTAATATTATGTGGTACTAAGTTATCAAATACCGTAAACACTGTAATTAGCCCCCTGGTGCTTATTTCAAGGAGGGGGAGGGGGAGGGGCACTAATGAGACCTGACGTTTATTTCTTATTTTGGAAATTAGGGTGAACGGCAAATAGAAAAAATGTAAGAATTCATATAATTTGTGTTCTGTAACTTTGTTTATGAACAATGTTAAGAAATATCTACAAATTTATCTTCTGTACTCTCTTTGTCTAGCAACATATATTCCTCTGCACTATATCTTCGACATTGTTTTTAGGGATGTGCTCGAGTGGATCATTTTCTGGGGTCGCTTATTAATTAGTATTTTTTTAAATATGCCCAGCACTTATAGGAGACACTCGCTGATACAACAGACACTAATAAGAGCATTTATGTTAGTTAAGAAAAAAATAAATTTAATTTCAACTATCATTACCTCTTACAATATGAAAAAAGCAAATGATTGGACTGTTAGAGTGATTCCCAGTGGACAATAACTTGTTCAAAGTCAGCATTAAAAACAATAGAACAATGTTTTTCTATCATCTTTACTGTGGACTTGATGTATTTGATGAATGTAAAACACTGTACATGAATTGAGTTAAGAGGGGAAGTTAAGAAACTCACTACCTAATAGGCAGGAACTTGTTCAAAGTCTGCACTAAAGATGCCAGAATAACATTGAAACATTATTCTAGCATCTTTACTACAGCCTTTGAGCGAGGTTTTGATTACTGGATAGAAAGCTCTGAGGTTTAAAAAAATTGCATTTTTTTCTAAATCTCTGTCAGGATAATGTGAAGTTGAAGCTGCACAAATTTAAAATTTCAATTTGGAAAACCAGGCTGAAAATGCACCATGTAAAACTAAAATTAGGATATAAAATCTATCATTAAGAGACGCACATTCTCATTCAGAAAGGCATTATCCCAATCATGTACCCAGGCTTTGAAATTCAGGTCGGGATTTTCCTACAGGTCTCCAAAGATACACCTCCACAGGGGAATGCTGACCTGAATTTCGAAGCTTGGTACCGTGTTTTGTTCATTGTACTGATATAACATTTTATGTATTGATGCTTTTGATTTTTTTATATCCTATTGTTCTAGCATGTGTACGATTCTTATTAACTCGTAAATGTGATGTAAATGCAGCACAAAAGAATGGATTAACAGCCCTGCACATAGCTGTTAATATGAAAAATTTTCAAAGAACAAATCTACTGTTGCAGAATAAAGCCAAGTGTAATGTTATATTACATAACCAGGTATATTAATTTTACTTGATTACTCTTTTGTGAGGGTCTCCGAAAGGAAAATATATAATGACTAAAGTTGGAATATCAGATAGGAATGTCGTTAAAGATAAAAAAAAAACTTGCCTAAGACTGATTTGAAATTTGATGCAATTTGAAAACAAAAATCAGGACAAGCAATTCCTTCTTGAGTTAGTTAACTTTAAGTTAATTTAATTAACACTCAGAAAATTTAGACGTCCAGAACTTAGTTTGATTGGAGATAACTAAGGCTTATCTGGGATTATTAATTAACATTTTATTCTAGGAAAATTATACACCCTTAGACTTTGCATTAGAAAACGGTGATTATAAATGTATAAAACTATTACAAAATTATGGTGCACGAACTGCTCACAGTATTATAAGTCATGCTGCTATCACTATACAACACTTATGGAAGAAATACCGTAAGAGAAGACTGGTGTCTCGAGATGGCGTGCCATTTATCAATACTAGTAGTTTGTGTACATCATCTAATGCTAGCGAAAGTGTCAGTGTCCTTGAGACTAAAAAACAAATTAAATATATTGAACGGAAGATAGATGTTGATCCCGGAAATGACAAACAAACAACAATTACACCACTACCTCCATCAGCATCGCAATCAACATCACCAACAACAAATAATGTTTATCTTGATAGTCAACTTTCTTCAAAACATTGTGATAAGTGTGGTAAATTTAGTACTGACTGGAGTGACTGGCTTAGTGACGAGAAGCAAAATTCATTTAAAGATCGGATTGCTGCAGGGGTAAGTAAAATCAAATGAGGTATCTCTTCTTTCATCTTGTTTAAAAAAACATCATTCAAACTTTGGTAATGTTTAAATGTTCTGTCAAGCACAAACAAAATAGCAGTTCCATAATAGCCTCTTCCACAGACCAGATCTTCTTCCAGATCTCACTTGGTGTGTTTTCTTCCGCAGTTAATGTAATACATTAACATCAGAATTCATTAACACAAAACTCGTTAATAGATGGTAATTTATGCAACCGAAAAATAATTATTTCTTTTTCATGGTAGCTTTGGCACCATTATTAATTATTATGCCGCAATGAAGAGTCGAATCAAGCATATTATTTTAAATAAATCAATCAATAATGCATAAATTATCATACATTAACGCATTTCGTGTGTAATGTACTACATTAACTGCAGAAGTAAACAGACTAAGAGAGAGGATCAACCTTCATCTGTAAATCAGGCTATTCCATGATAACAGGTTCAGTTCCCTAGCTGAAGACTGTCTTCAAAACACTTCTCCGCTGGTGATATCAGTTATTTTCAGGCTTGTGATATTTTACACGGCATCTTTAAAGGGATTCTTTACACGAGTGACTTGAAAATTCTGTTCCTTCATATTCAAGGGTATTAACAATTCAATTTACTTCATTACAGTGGAATGAGTTAATGTGAACCTAAGCATGATGTTAGAGTTAGGGATCATCTCCAAAATTCATTCCCAGGAGAAGAATGGTGAATCAAATCTTGCAGTTGATTGGTTACTTCGTACCATTGCAATCTTATTGACTTAACACTGGACGGGATAACTCTAAGCATTATATACAACCCGAATTTTCTTTTTTTGGTAGTTGACCAAGCTATGAAAACTTTGCTCGATTCCTTGGTTCACTACCAAGCTAAGTCCCTGATTGTTTTGCTTGACGCATTTGAAATTTGAATATCCTTTAAGATCTAGCCTAATCAACAATCTTCTTTTGCTCATAATTTGGTATGGAGGAGGAAAACAGGAAAACAGTTGCATACTTTCGCCTCATCTCATCCTCAATAAGAGTTTGGTAGGGCAGATAGTGCCCAAGATATGTATTGTTGATATTTTTTTTTAAATATATTTATGCCATAAAAGATTCATTTTATTTATAGGATCGAGAAATTCAGCTTATGCGTCAACTAATGAAAGAAACTGAAAATATGCTGGTTAGAGCAAAAAATGTCACTCAAGTAACCAATTCTTTTATATTTATAGATTACAAGATAATATAGCCACTTTCTATTGGTATTTTTCAAACCTGCCCTTTTTGCCATTTTTATGCATCTAGGAAAATAAGGACCCGAGACGTCTGAGGGCCTTCAGATCTTTTGAGATCATCTAAGGTTGACCTTAACTTTATATAAGATTTTGAGGGCTCCCTTTTCTTAAACCTCTGACGGCCCGCAGACTTTTAGGTTTTTAGGTAAATATGAGGGCCCTGAGGTTCATAATGCCAAATCTGTGCCCTGGTGGTTTCAACATTCTAGAATCTTCACTGCAGACTTTGAACATGTCCACTGAGTTTATTTTTTTGGACAATCCATTGTCTAAAAGCCACACATTTTTCAACTCAGAATTTTATAAAATTGTGGAAACATTTTTAAAGGACTTAAATTTTAATTAAAAAAAACAAACTTAAATCTTAAGTAAAATAAAATTTAACGAACTTAGACTTTAAGTAAAAATTTTAAGGAACTAATATGCAACCTCATTTCTGACGAAAGTCTTGAGTTGCTGATAAAATAATATTGTGTAGTGGTTGGGTTGTTTCTGCGTTTTTCCTTTTTTTTGTATGTGGTAATAATTGAATGAAGAAAAGGATGTATCTGATCTTGGCCAAATATACTGTGGACAAAGTGAAATTTGCGCAAAAATTTGAAATTTCGACGTAGAGAAAAAGTCTATAATTTTGATTAGCTAGACGAATGGCGAAATCTTTTCCAAAAGCCTGGGTACTAGGCTGCTGGTAACAACAGAAATAGATAAATCTATAGGGACTTGTTGTAGTTGTATTCTGCGTTTTTGATTTGCTTGTGGCGTGTTGTCTAAGGTTATAGATCAGACATGACAGATCGGCATATTTTCTTGTTTCTTCTAAAATGTTTAGGAAGCAGATAATATCAT
>JAULBZ010003238.1:0-16875 GCA_032360805.1 Neoturris breviconis
CGGTGGACAAAAACTTTTTCAAAGTCTGTAGTAAAGGCGCTAGAACAACGTCATTCTACGTTGTTCCAGCGTCTTTATTGAAGACTTTGAACAAGTTTTTGCCCACTGGTATTTTTTCTTTTTTAAATATTAATGACAAAAGAAAAACTATTATATAAAAAAGAGCTGCATTTTTTTTTGTTTTTTAGGCGGGGAAATCTCGAGTGAGAAATCTCAAGTTACGAAAATGCAACCTCGTTCCCAGGGCTTCTTCTCTCTTGACGTGTCAAGAGAAAAGAAGCCCTGGGAACGAGGTTGACGAAAATGTTTATATAATATTGAGTTAACAACTAAGCCCCACCCCACGCATATTGCGGGAATTATTACTATTTAACGATATTATTGCTGGGATATTTCAATTTCATTTTTTTAACACCTTTACTTACGGCAAAACACAAACCAAGTTTTCTCCTCTGTAGTTTCTTGTCTTCCTCCATACGAAGCAGCCAGTCTATTTTCCGTTTGCACCTCTATTTCATTTCCTTGTCCCGAATGAAAGAGGAAAACTCTGTTTTTGCTATAAGGGAACAAACCCGGTCCCCTTCACCTTTAGGTATAATTCAAATGAATCACTTGTAAAAGAGGTAAAATTTATTGTGTTCTCCAAATCTTTTGGGATTTATTCACAACCTTTAATGCTGCGCTCAGATTTTCAAAAAATATATTTTTTTTAACTTTCACGTTTTGTCTATATCTATAATATAATTCCGTGAGTCATAAAGACGAATTTGAACCCCTCCATGAAAAAAGTTATCAAAATTTTAAAAATTAAACATATATTTGTTTTCAAAGCTAAGAATATAGTTAACGTGCAGCGATAGACGTGTCTAGATAATAGAAACTATTCTTCATACTCCCAGTAAGCTTATGGATACCAAGTGAGCAAAAACCTGCTCAAAGTCCGCAGTAAAGACGCTATAACAACGTCGCTCGACGTCATTACTGCGGACGTTTTGGCACACTAGGTATTACTCTATTTCTATCTTCTGGGCACTGGCTACCTCTTCCCCAACAGATTTTACCCGTTGTAAAAAATGTCCGCTAGGGAAGATATGATCACATCTATACTTGTACATGCGTATGTGGGTTGAGTAATATCATTGCTGTCATGTCCTTAACTCTCCTTAGTAGCTCTTTACCTGGGTGTATTAATTCATCCATTTACTCAATTACTCTTCGTTATAGATTGTTTGTATTCTTCGTCGTTTGCACGAATGTTAACCTTAGGGATTGTCTCAAAAATAATATCTACTGAGGAAAGTACTGCGTCAATGATCTTGCAATGGATTGTTTCTTCGTACCGAAGAACCCAATCCATTGCAAGCTCATTGACCTAACACACTTCTGCACAAATTCATTTTTATTTAATTTTGTCAATTTTAGTTGATTTAACCCTAACAAACAAGTTGCTTTTGGGCGAAATTTTGAGATGGCCGTCTTATGTTACCTGGTGGGAGGGAGTCAAATCCCCAAACCACACTGCCTACAACCCCTCATATAAATTATGAGACATTTTTCGAATTTTAGCAAGCAAAACACAACATAAGTAAAACGCAAATGCTGAAAACGACCACTAGAAATTCTCAGAGACTTATCGATAAGTCTATCGAGTAGACTAGGACTTTTTGCAAACTCGACAAATCTTGTTGCTTCTAGCAGCATAGTACCCAGGCTCTTACTACAAATGCAAATTTCCGTGCAATTAAGTTGAAATTTCGAAATTTCACATTGTCCCGAAAATTTATGTAAGGGATTGTAGCTTTTTAAGGCTCTAAGCCGGGGGGAGGAAGGGCCTAAAATCCTCCTTCCATAACTTCGGATGAAACCTTGCTGTGTTAAAATTTACAGAAATTTAGGTCAACACATAATACATTTTAACATAATTATTTTTTTGAAGACGTCATTGCTTTTGATGACGTCATCAAGGCAAAATAGGAGGTGCAAATCTTTTTTTAGGCTCAAATATTTTAAGTGACTAAAATTTTTTGGAACGTTTTACAAGCAAAAATAAGAAAGAAAAGACAATTAAACTTTTTCTTTGCTAGCTAACTTTTAGGTCGATTGTTTAATTATTAGTTGTTCTAATATTATCCATAATCTGAAACCACCTGACAAATTGTTTTCCACTTAAAATCTGAAAACCCAGAAATTTTATAAGAAACTGCTTTATAAAAACATTTCTAAATTTAGATAAAAACAAATAAGAAACACAGAACTGAAGTTTGCAAACGGTAAAAAACAGCAATATATTGTTTTCGAGATTTTATCCTCTAAAACAGATGTTTGTTTATTTGGATCAAAAACAGACCTTTAGTTGTCACAAAAGCAGAATGCATAGAAAGAGCCGTTTCATTTTGTATCCTTTGTTAAGATTTTATGTTTGTTAGCAGCATAAACAGTTTTCATTTTGATAAATTAAGAAACAGATAAGAAACTCGAGTTCCAATATTTTGTTACAATATAAGAAACTACAGTTCTCGCTCAAATCCTAAGTTTCTTACGTGTATATTTTATGTTTACAACGAAGAATAAACATGGAATTCTGAACAGATATATATACATATATATATTGACAAGTAGAAACTTTTTGTCAAAATATATTGGAGTAACACGCCTTTTTCCCACGACTTTCCGATTTACTCGATTTGACCTCGATTTTCATCCCGAGTTTTAAACTCTGTCAGAGAACCGTGCTTCACCTCTCAGAACCCACTGAGAGTTAAAAAGCATTTCCCAAGTATTTTTTTATTTACTTTTGAATATAATACAGATTATTTTAGAAAATAATCGGCAAAATAGAAAAATTCTTAAGAAGTCATATCAATAAATGCTGAAATCAGCAAAAAAAAAAATAATATCATTTTGAAATAATATTGTGCTGGGTTATAATCTTGCCAAGTTTTATTGCTCACATATTGATAGTTCCAGAGATATATTATTGTTATTATTTTTATGACATTACTACTATGTGCTACCAAAACATACCATGGTAAAATAAGATTAATTTAAAGTTTCAGCCAATGATATTCGATGAGAACAAAACAAGTTGAAAACAAATTAATGATTTCATGAAACATCTTTTTGGCACAGTCTTTAAAGTTATTGCTATTAAATTCAACGGTCTTTCAACAATTGGTTTCAACTTCCGAAGAAATCCCAGCCGACAAAAACATGTTTAAAGTCAGCAAAATAACGTTAGAACAACGTTCTAATGATGAAAAATGATGAAAACGAGGAAACTTGCTGCAATCCATATAACTTCCTTTTTGTGCCGTCCCTGCACAAAAATAAAATTATTGCATCGCAACAAGTTTATACTTTGAACAACAAACGCTTTGTTTTCACTATTTGTCCCTGTGGCTTATTATTAGTCATTTATCATCTTTCAATATGTTGAAAGTTTGCTGAGCATAAACTCTTCGCTATAAATTCATTTAAAACAAACTGATTTGAACATGATTTTTTAGAGATAACAAAATAAGAGAGTTTGACAACAACAATTTAGAGCTTATTTTTCAGTAGACAAAAACGTATTCAAAGTCCGCATCAAAGACGCTAGAACGACAACGTTTTCAACGTTGTTCTGGCGTGTTTACTGCAGCCTTTCAACAAGTTTTTGTTCGGCTAGTTTTATACTGTTTTAGTCATATATACTTTCTAAATCCATTTGTAACTCGACAATATATAAATTATGCATTTTTTGAAAGCTTTTCGTTTGAACTTTTGCTTTAGTAATTTTTAGATTTCAAAGGAAACAATTGTTTTGAGAAGAACAGTAATAAAACAAAATGGCCACAGTAGCGTCATTTCGAAATTTACCGCGTAATAGAAAATTACCCTTACGTTTTGTGTTTAAATAAAATTTGAGTGGATTTAAATTAGAACTGATTCGTGAATTAAACAACTGCCTTATCTAAATTGTTTTCTCTGAAAAAACCGCTGAAATTGCATATAAACATAGCTCGGAATAACTACTACGTGGCAAAAGACAGATGTATGAAACCAAACATTAATTAATCAAAGGTATGATTAATCAACGGTACGATTAATCAATTGTACTCTAAAATCTACGATCAATCAAAAGCATAATTAATCGTACGATTAATTAAGAGTACGATTAATCATAATTTCAAATGTGATTAATCAAATGTATTGAAAATACACTTATTATTGTGTAAATAAAAATAGCAGAAAACCGAATATAGGAAAAAGCTATATGCTGTATGCTTCAAATATTTTAAAGAAAACTCGTATTCTTAAATAAAATTAACAATCTTGGCCAAAGATACTGTGGACAAAGTGAAGTATTTGCAAAATTTCGAAATTTTCACTTAGAGAAGGAGTCTATAATTTTGATTAACAAGACGAATGGCGCAAAATTTTGAATTTGTTTCAAAAACCTGATTACTAGGCTGTTGGGAACAACATAATTTGTCGAGTTTACAAAAACCCATAAGATCCTAAGCCCTTAAGTCTACTCGATAAATCTCTAGGGACTTCTCGTGGTCGTTTTCTGCGTTTATAATATCCTTGTGGCTGTGTAGTTTGCATAAATTTATAAATTCCTATGACTTAATTTCCAAGATTGTTCATGTATACAGGATATTATACATGGTCCCGCAAATAAGCAAATGGGCTTACATAACATTACTTTCGTCATTTTGCTCAAAGGATTTTTTGGAAAATTGGATTCTTTTTTAATTTTTTGGGCGATAATTCCAGTATTTTGCAATGTTTATAATAAAATCCCAGAAACTATGTTAAAGAGAAACACAAGAGCTGTCTAAAACCCAAATCAGAAAGGAAAAAATGTTATCTAGAACTCTTTTAATTGTAATTCAAACAACATACACATTTTAAGCAAAACTTGCCATTTTAAATTTTTTGTGATGACGTCACCGGAAAAATGCTGAGAAATGCAAAAATACAAGAAAAAGGATTCCAAATTATTCCTTTCATAATACACTACTAGCCTGTCAAGTTTCATTGCTATACTATTAGTCGTTCAGAAGATATGGAGGGGGAGAGAACCACCCCCGGAAATAACTTTTCCCAAAAAGCCCGGTTGAACTAGGCTTAAGCCCATGGACGTACACGCGGGGAATACTGTACACATAGACTATACATAACACATACTATATTATTTTATTAGACTATATGTTTTTATTGCTAGTAGAAACCATTTACCTTATTTATAAATGTTAACACATTATATATCTAGTAAAAGATGGTTTCCATCATATGTTAAAAAAAACACTAGACAACAGATCAATGCAACAGAAAAATAAATTTGCTTTACAAATAATAATTTGCCTTATTTATTAAAAGTGTAATTTCTTTTTATTCCTTGTCATATTTCTAATTCACAAATGTATCAATTAAATATAAAGTCATTAGCTTAACATAACATGTATATTAAACCTTAGTCCCAGAGGAACCGTCTCAAAAATAAAATCTACTAAACACAGTACTTAGTCAAAGATCATTGACACACTTCTACACATGGTTGAATTTTGTGAATTTTAGTTGATTTAACCCTGATTTAACCCTAACAAGAAAGTAGGTTTTGGAGCAAAATTTTGAGATGTGCCCTAAGCAGGTTTTTTTAATTAATCACATAATAATTTATTTTTTTCAAAAATTATAGGCGAAAGCTACCAAAAAATAAAATGGAGAATTTAATTTCTTGAAATTTACTAGAGTCATCTCTTGTCAATAAATTTATAATTCAAAAATTTGAGTGTGATTCTGGTCAAAACCTATAAGTCAACAAAAATGATATATAGATCATAAATTTATCATTTTGGTCACATATAAATAAAAAAATATCGCTAAACTTTTGTAAGTAACAGATTCAATTACATTCTATGTCAACAAAATCATAAATTGATCATAAAAAGTGAAAAGATACCTTTTTCGCCTCCACTCATGTCCTGAGTCGATGAAATCAAAAAATAAATTGGCCAGCAGTTTTTTAATATTGCCTAGAAAACCGATACCAAATTTCAAGATGCCACCACGACTTTTGACCCAAAACTGGGGACTGATTAGCTGAAATCGAAAACATGAAGTGGGCATACAACGTCGTCGCAACAACTTCAAGATGGTGTTTTGACGTTGTTACAACATTGTTACGATGTCGTGTGTCGGCGTGGTATCAAAGTTGAAACAATATCAAAGCAACCGTCGTAACGTCGTTTTGACGTTGTTTCCACGATACTTTGACTTGTCCACTTGGGTAAGGAAAATATAGCAAACATATGCTAAAATATAAGGAAAATAATCCGACATTGGATGTATGAGAATTTTCTTTAGTAGAAGTTTCCTTAAGCATACTCTCAGCACAGGAGAAAATTAGTTGAACAAAAAATAAACTTGCTATTCCATAGCTGCTTTCCATTTTTATGTAATCAACAAATACGTACTTACTAGAACGCTGGTGAATAAATCTTAGAATAATTTCTTCGGCGATGTGTAAGAACTTCACTTGGCAACTAACAGATATAAAATATTATACCATTTTTCGCCTTGATAATTCCTTTGGGTATATCTATTTGCAATTATTACTCTGTCGTAAATGCTCGATTTCGCTCTCGCGTCACAACTCAGTAAACACATTTTGTTGCAACCTCGTTCGCAGGACTTCTCCCCTTTTCAAAACAAGGAAAAGGCAAGAAGCCCTGGGAACGAGGTTGAGTTTGTTGTTTTTTTGAAAAAAAAGTAATAAGTAATATAATTAGTTATTTCAGGAATGGTCGAACTTAAAATCATGAAAGTTGCCATGGTAATACTACAATATGTAATAAATATTTTGAAGACAAAGTTATGTTGCGGACGTTTTCATTTTTTTACTGAAATCGTCAAAAATGACACATTTCCCTCCCCCGCCCCCTCCTATTAAATTGTTCATAACTTTTTAAATAAAAGTGATATATTCGCAAAACAAAATTAAAAACAATTTGCTTCATGACACACTGTTGTATTCGAAAATTTATGCTGAATCTGATTCTGATGTTTATTACATAAAAAGATACTTTTGACAGCTTTTTGCATCAAAATATTATACTCATGTAAAATATGAATTCCATACATAAGATAAGCTATGACCTCACTGGGAAAGTACCATGCAGGCACACGACAAATAGACGTCGCGACGTTAGACGTTAATCAACAAACAGGCAAAGAGATCTCTATCAATAAGTGTGAGTATTCTTGTTAAAAATCAATGCTTCTGAAATGTTGGGCATAAACTGGTGATGATTTTCCAAAACATTTTGCAGAGGTCAACATTTTTTGTGCAATTTTAACTGATTCTTCCATTTTTCGCCAATTTTTGCATATTTTGGCTAATGTCAGCAAAATACGCAAAATAAAATTCAAAATTATACGGAAAATAATCCACGGGAAATTTATGATAAAGCCATACAATTTCAAGTGGTTTGGACAAGTACTTTTAGAGAAATTAGGGAGGGGTTGGGGTGGGGGTGAGAGTAGCCCCCTTTGCCCCTATTAGTCCCCTCCTCCCTGGTAAGGTAGAGTTAAATATTAGTACGCATCCAGCCGGCAATAACCTGTGAACGTTGTTCTAACGTTATATTGCTGACTTTGAACAAGTTTTGGCAGACTTGACAAAGTATTGTAATATTAAAATCTTTAATTATAGCAACATATTCCAGAATGTACTTATTCTTACTACAGTGCAATCCTGGCGACTCAAACACGTTCCAGCGGCAAGATTCGGATGTTAGTACAAAATACGTTTTACTTTCATTTCCCACATTATTAGTCATAATCTGAGGCACAGCTAGGTTGACAAGCCAAAAAAACCAGCTGGAATCAATGTATTTGTTGCTATCACACAAATCCAAAAAAAAAAAAAAATTATTTTAAAAAATGTAAAACAGTTTTCATTTGGAGCTTCGTAAACCATTAAAATTTACGATTCAACTGCACAGGGCTAATACAACAGTAAACATTTTACACATAATACACATAATATCTTTAAGACCAGGAATAATTTCACAGAAATAAACACAGTCGTATGTGTTTATTCTGAACAGACAATATACTAAAATTAGCATTTAACATCGGCAATAAGCAAATCTAACTGAGGCTGTATATAAGAGGAAATCTACCTGAAAACTCTGACTAAATTTTCGTCTGTGACACAAGATGGAAAAATCAACAACAACAATAGGATAGGATAGGATAGGTAATGAAGGTAGCTACACGCATTAGACCATTCTTACTTCGTTGCTTTTGCCAACCTGATGTTCGCGTTATCCTTTTCTTTGATTAGAACAAAATGATAAATGAAAACAGGTTTAACCCCATTTAGGCCGGAGGGGGTGGGGGCACAAAGTGCCCCACCCGCTAGTGCTAACTAGGGATACTTTTTCCCTAACAAGCTACTCAGAGCCCTAAAAAGTCCGGCCCGAATAGGGTTAAAAGGATTTTTCTAATAAAATGAGATTTTTCAGTGAAAAATATGGAAAAGATTAAAAATGTCATAATTTCAGTTTCTTTACATATCAAAAATATGACATTTTCAGGTTTTCCTGATATGTGTAGATTTCCTAAATAGAAGATATGGAAAATGTCTCATTTTCAATTTTATTAACTATCAAAAATTTGTTATTTTGGAGGATTCCTGGTATGTGAGATTTCCTAAATAGAAAATATGGAAAATGTTACATTTTCTATTTTATAAAATATCGAAAATAAGATATTTTACAGGTTTTCCTGGTATTTGCAGATTTCTTATAAAAGATACGGAAAATCTTCAATTACGCAAAATATCGAAAATATGATATTTTTAAGTTTTTCCTGATATTTGTAGGATTTATAATGATATTACAGTAGAAAACTAAATGAAATTATCGGACAAAATGACATTTTCTGATATTTTCGAGTGTTGGAAAATCTTATTTTCTATGCAATTTCAAGTGGTATAATTATTTTCCGCGTGTCTGTACTCCCTGTATCAAATGCTTGCGATGATGTATACGCCAGGTGAGAGTGATTTGTTGCAAGCATTCGTTGCGGACCAACTGACCGAAGGACGGGCAGACAAAAGGAAGGCGACATGAATTGTAAACCAAATAATATCTGCCTATAGCGAGATTGAATAACAGAGCTTATTATTTGTCAACTTATGAACACAGCTTTTCTCAATGAGCTATTAACACATTGAGCGTTCTAAAGATATAGACATTTTTAAAACACATAATTCAAAGTCATGATCTACTTCTACCTTATCGTATCGTACATGAATTCATTATTATTTCAAAACTTAAAAAACCTCGTTCCCAGGGCGTCTTCTCTCTTGACGTTTTGTCAAGAGAGAAGAAGCCCTGGGAACGAGGTTAGTTTTTACAACATCCTATAGTATATGGTCAAACAACAGAATTGTGGTTCTTTCTTAACAATAATATGACGAAATATTTTATACAGGGTCACGATTCAATAAATTAAATATACAAAATAACTAAATTATTTCGATTGTAAAGGCCTTTTTCCACTTCGGAAAAGTTTTCGCAGTTACGAGACATTTAACGGTACTGACATTTCTTTTGTGACATTACGACTTGTTGAGGTAGATCTTATCCACACATACCCATGTTACTACCACTTAGTTATCTACAAAACAAGAGGCGCTTGGCATTATTTTTTCAGCATTCATAGCAAATAGGGTTATGATAAAATCTTACTATCTATAAAAATTGAAATTAAGTCATGATATCTCAATAAAGTCTCTATTATGAATTTATCGAACAGAAACAAAATCGTGAAATACAAGCAAGAGATTTTATCAGATTTATACGTCAACTAACGACTTAGCAGTAGCGAAATAATTTCCAAGTATATATGATTTATACCTTGTTAGAACGAGTAGAAAATTGGGTTTCTTGTGGCGTATGACACTCTGGCTTGCATGTTTTTCCTAATATCGGAAAAAAGATTTTCTAGATTTTCTAGATTTTCGTCCAAGGCCATATAGGGCTTGTTTCAGAACTTTCTGAGTTCTAGATGGAGCTTCGGTTTCTTAGGGACAGTTAGTTACTTTGTTAAGCTTCTCTAAGTCGCTTGGCTTATCTAAACAAGTTTTTGTAGTTTTTAGCACAAAACACAAGCAATTCTTTTTTTAAAAAAAAAAAAATAGTGCATGTGGACTTTTGAGCTGTTATTTGAGCTGTTATGGCCTCCATTTAGGTTCATATATCCTATAGCTACTTCTACAAATGTGTTGTCTAGTGCAGAAAAAAATAAAAAATGGAAACCCTCATAGCCTTACCTTTTTTATTTTGTAACAAAAAATTATATTTTTTAATAATTTTTAATTTCTTATTTTTTAGATCGATAAATCGGACACTCTGTTCAATCTCAGCCAATACTTCTTGAGATATTTACCAATTTTTAATGGCATGTAAAAGAATTGCTCTTTAAGTAGGTCAGGTCCGCGGCGTATTTTCCTGCCCTGCCTGCCCGGGCATTTTTTGCAAGTAATAATTAGTGAGAAAAAGATAAGCGAGACCCAAAAAATTCAAAAATGGTGGCGATGCGGGACGAGACGCGAATGTGTATATTTGTATCGCTCGCGGAAATACGTCGAAAGTAGGGATAAAATGTTATTTCTTCCTGCCAAATTTTATTTATATGTTATGTAGAAAGGTTCTAGAACAGTTTTGGCGTATTCTTTTTGACGTTTGAAGCAAATGATTTCTATGAAATTTTCTGAAAAAACATTAAAAGGAAGGTAGTCTGTAGGGCTTGTTTCGGTACTTTATAACCCATAGATGGAGCGTTTCGGTATCTTAGGGGTAGTTAGTTACCTTATTAACCCTATTTTGTCTGAAGGAGGGGGGGACCCTACCCTGCAGTTTTCTATTCATAACTTCTTTTTTTTAGTCCGTTAAAACGACTGGAATTTCACATGTCTGCCACAGTACCTATCACAAACGTTTTTGTGGAAATAAAAAATTTGGTAATTGTTGCAGGTGTCCTGCGACCACGCCATATTTGACCGATGTAAACTGGTTTTTCAGTGTCAAAATTCACATTATAATGAAATGGTATATTTTTACCATCGATGTCTTGTTACTAAAAATGTTTTCATTCATAACGCATCAAACACGTGAAAATACAATTAGATATTGTTTTCAAGGAATTATATGGTTCTTAAGACAATAGAAGGACAATAGCCTATTGTCTGTCAATATTTGAACATTTTTGAATTAGGTTTGATGAGAACATTATCTGTACCAATTTTTATGAAGAAATTCAAAGTAGTTCATAAGTTAAGGGGGTAGAACATTTTTGCAGATTTCGGTTGTAATAAATCGGGGTGGCAGGGTAGTGAAGAAAACAACACGTCTTAGTTGGACGAGATATTCTGGAGAAAGTGTAAATCGATACAACGCAGCTAGTCCGCCCTGTTCCGTCCATGTGTATATTTTGCGGAACTAGACTAGCAAAGTTAACATACATTAAGTTTACTACATCACTTCCCCCTTGATCTGCGTGGTTGAACTGCAATATGTAATCTCCTAAATATTTCGGTGGTTTTCGTTGTCGTTGAGGTTGAGTCAGCGGTGGTGCCGGAGTTGATGCGATGTGCGGTGGAAACACTGGTGGAGATACGACAGGCGGTGGTGATGTCGGTGCCAATGTGATGGGCAGTAGTGATGCTGACGGTGTAGTTCAGTAGTTCAGACGTTGGGGGAGAGGGTTGGGCATTTTTGCACCCTCCTGACCCCACCTTCGCCCAGATAAAAAATGCTACCCACAAAGGACACCAGATAACATAGGGTTAAAATACTACATCCACCATTACAAACTGAAAAGAACTGGACATCAATCATCGCATATGGAATCTAATGAAGTACTAACATGTACCAAATGTTTTATTTTTTTTGCTATTGTGCTTCATAAAGCCCTTTTGATTATAGCAGCCTGATCAATTTTTCCCATACAATCCACATAACTTATTCAAATCCTTACATTCGGTGTTTGCTGGAAGGGAAGGTTAAAGTTAGATTTTCACTAGGCGGAAAATTCCGCGCGAGGGTCAAAAGAGGACATTTCATTGGTAAAAATTGACACCTTGTTATGTAATTTAGTTTTTCATCCCTTGAATTATGCTTACAAACTATGTACATATTATCTAAAAAGTTTAGCCATTATGCCTACTATCCGGGGCCATTTATTTAACCTTATTCAGGCCGAATTTTCGTTGAATTTTCGCACAAATTTCCCTTTTTACCAAATATACACGACTACGATTGTAGTATGTATTTCTTGTAAAGTTTATAAATCATAGAATAAAATGGGTGTATGAACAGCTGAAACATTGTCTAAATAATTTTATTTCCGTTATATATTTAATCATTACGTCATTTAATTTTGTATAATATAAATACTAAATCCATCACTGCAAACCCAAAATATATACATAACTACACGTCAAATCTGTTGGCATCTGACTTTACTTGCATATACCACATGTTTTCTTACAACTGTTTTTCATAAAGCTCCTTCGGTTATAGCAACCAGAGTATTTGATCACGTAACCAGCACAATGCTTATTTAAATCATTACATTCGACTTTAGCTGCAAAGATGGAAAAGAAAGTGTTTAAATTAGCAAAGCGTGATAGTCCTTTTCATAAAACAACAAAAACGAGGCGTTCGTTTGAACTTGTTACAAGTAGAACTTGTTAGAATGCATTAACTTACTTTTTCTGCAGTGACTTTAAGGACATTATTGTATTGTAACAAGTTCTACTTCAAACAGCGAACGCCTCATTTTCATTATTTTATGAAAAGTTCTATTGTCTTCTGAATACGGCCCCATATACATTTCGGTACATGGAATGCCAGATGGGTAAAAACTTGTTCAAAGTCCGCAGTAAAGACGCTAACGCCGAATTATATTTTGGTAGGGTTAAATCAACTAAAATTGACAAAATTCAATAAAAATGAATCTGTGCCGAAGGGTGCTAGGTCAATGTTCTTTTAAATTTTCGACCTAATAGAAATCAACCCTATTTAGGCTGGGGGAAGCGCAAAGTGCCACGGCCTGGGAACGAGGTTAGGCTAAATTTTAAATGTTATTGTAGAAATTCGTATGTAATGCAATTTCAAAATCTACAAATATAATATTTCATATTATTGTTACTTTCTAACTATATATGAAAAAGGTTCAAAGAATAACCATTGAACTATTGTAAATGTGAGTGGTTTACACAGAGGAATCCTCGGACTATCCTCAACTAAGAAATAAGATAATTCCATTACGAAGAAATCGATCAAATGCGAGGTCGTATTTGCTTATCTTCTTTTTTGTTCTTTATTTCTTTAACTTCATTTCCAAGGGGATGGCCATGAGTGATACATCCTGAAAAAATCATACGTTAAGGTTGCATGAATTCGAAAGTAGTTGAAAAAGATTTAAAATTAGTAGCGCATCAAAATTATAAAAAGAAACATGGGATACATCCCCAGGCAACACATTGTAGTAAAGAAGTGTCCATAATAATATTAGATAGATTATTAACATGGTTTCTTCACTTACAACTAACAGATTAGCTCTTTTACAAATGGTCCATTTGGGAGAAGGGAAGTAACTACATCAGAAGATAATCTGGTTATGTCCTATACAGTAAATGGAGCTAATATTAAATGTCGTTTGTATTATTTACTTCGGGGGAAAAGAATGGAAACTACACGCGTGTGTGGCAGGATGGTTTGTTACTTAGCTACACAGCAAAGGCAGTGGCATGCACTATAATGTTATCCAATCATTTGCCATGTTTAACTACTTATACAACGAATACCATAAGTGGATAATTATCTGCGTAGATGTAAATTCGCGATTGCCCACAAATCTGAAATTCACATGGATTAAATTATGTGAGACAATTTCTTTCAACAAATTTCAGGGTAACGTATTTTTCACGAGTAAGAAATTTGGACAATTTTGTGATTTATTTAGTATAGTGTATTATTAATTAGGTTAAAGTCATAAGATCAATGTTAAGTTATTGTTAATGAATCCAGAAAAAACTTCGAAAAAAACTTTTGAAATTAAAAATTGCGGAAAGGAATACGGAAGGGAGATAGAACAAATAAATTCCCCTTCCCCTCCCCAGCATCCCCTCCCCCAAAATCAATGTTGGTGCTGCATATTTTTGCTGTTTGCAAACAGGCACTCAACATTGAACGGGGGAGGAAGAATTTTTATCAAATATTTATGTCCAGGATTGTAGTGTTATGATAGTATACATTGTTTTTAACAATAAAAGTTATACGTACCAATAACCAGGATTATGACAACAAACACAAGTGACAGATTCATTTTCTCTCTAAAATGTTATAATCTTTTATAGTTAATGCAGTACAATGAGAACTGACATTTGGTACAATCAAATTTGGTTTTTATAGGATAAAAGAAACTTATATGCATAATTTATCAATTTCTTACATACTCGCTCTACACATGTTTGGTGCGCATGGCAACAAATATTATAGAAAACCGTAAAAATACCGTAATACCGCAATATAACATTTTAATGTCGAACTAAATCTTTTCCCCTGGTAACTATTAAGAATGAAAAGTGAATATTAATAAGTCGGATCATAGATGGTCGGAATGATTAACATCCAGATAAACATAACGTAATTATTCGAACTACCGCCGCAACACTCGTTTAATTTTTTGCAAATGATAAAGCGGCGGCTATTTTAAAATCGACGCGATCTAAGTTTGGAAGAACTTAAAAACAACCTCGTTAGTTTCATTTCATAAGCTGAAGCTATATATTTGTATGATTTGGGTTACCTTAGGGGTCATCTTAAACAAAATGTGATATAAAACACCTTTCTGATGGCTTGCCAGTTCTCTGTGAAGTCCAGCAAGGCAATATTCTCTATTTGAATCTACTCACTAGGTAATACAATCTACAGAGAAGAGTACTGAATCAATGATCTTGCAATGGATTGGTTTCTTCACACCGAAGTAGATGTGATTGTGAAGTCTGAACTGTATAGCTAATCTTTTAAAGAGTGCTAACTATTTGTGGTTGGTATTGTCAGCATAAACTGGCTATAGGTCCCAATAACCCCAAACTCTCGTGCGAAGTCTACTATAAAAATGAATTTGTTTTCTTATTATTATTTTTTATGGAGATAATGGATTGACAACACTGTTTGAGTTGTAACGATGCTCGTGTGAACTCTACCAAACAAATGGAGTAGTGGGATAGTGACTTGACAACACCACAGTTCGAGTTGTAATGACTCTTGTGTGATGTCTAACATACAAAGAGGTTTAGGGTTAATGTTTTAATACCACATCCGAGTTACCTCATGGATGAGCGCACATAGCACCCCCTCTCTGTAATTTCTTAAGAGTAAATACTTAGAAGTTAAAAGTTGTCACGTATGTTGTCATTCATGTACAATAACATTTCAGTAAGTAAATGTTGCAAAAATCATCAACAAAATGTTGATTTCAGCACATCTTTTGTCCAGTTCGGGAAGTTTTTGGTGTTTGGTTTGAACTGGCACCGCAATGTTAATTGGAAAAGTTATATGAACGGTAAATTGTGACCAGCACAAAAGAATCGAAAGCCTTTCAAAGATGATTTTGCATAACTCAGTATAGCTACAGTATGTATAGCGCTAGAGCGCAGTCGATATAGACATATTCACAAATACATGAAAAGTGGAAACTCGTTGCAATGCAATAACTTTCTTCATTCTTCAATAAAAACAGGAACTTTTTACATTCCAGCAAGTTTCTGCTTTAAGTAGTTTTTACCTAGTTTTCACCTGGTTTTTATGTATTTGTGAATAGGTCTATTCTGGACGTCATTGTTCTAGCGTTTTTACTGCGGACATTGAACAAGATTTTGCTGACTGGGCATTCACGATAATGATGTATTAGCTAACTAGGCGTCAACTGTTGCTTCTGTTGAGGAAGCAACTTATAAGTCTAATATTTCCCGAACAATATCGAGTCAAAACTGAAGTCCACTGTTACGCCTGTTGACATATTCAGTTCTAATATTTTTCTGACGCTGCTAAAGACGTTACGTTTCGGCAGCTCCATAACTTTTGATGAAACCAAGCTGTAGTGTTAAAACTTTCCAGAAGGTTAGGTCAACACTTAATTAACAAGTTAGCAAAATAATTTTCTTGATGACGTTATTACTCACAATTACGTGGTGAAGAAGATACTTTTTTAGGTGAAATTTTTTTTCCAAACTATATACCAAAATAACTTTCAAGTAACAATAAGGAGAAACATTTATTTTTTTGAAAGAAAAAAAATTACCATCTGTCAAAAATCTGGTTGCTAGGAGAAGATTATCCTTAGTTACCGGGATTTTTCTTTTCAAAATAATCATAGATAGATTGTAGGAAAAGGAATCAAATTTCTAGTCATATAAGCAATTCATTCAAATGTAATGCCCTCCCCCCGGCCTGAATAGGCTTAATCCATATTAACAGACCTTTTCACATCTCCAATACTTTCAGAACGTGTAAATAATTCCTAAAACGTGGGACTATTTTCACATCACGTAAGATAGCTTAATTTTATATAACTGAGAGACTCCCGCAAAAGAAAATTGGGGAAGAAAAACAACACTGTGTACTTAAAATAAATATTATATCTTCTATATATAATTTTCATTAATTATTTATTTATTTATTACATTATTTTATGTTATATTTAAATACTAAATTCACCAATACAATTAAAAAATGCTGACATAAACACAACGCTTCATATTAAATCTACTGACGTATGACTTTACTTGCATATACCACAAGT
>JAULBZ010003239.1:0-16873 GCA_032360805.1 Neoturris breviconis
CATCCTTACCCATTTTCCCCAAATTAATTATACACCTTGTGCTCGCGTTGCATAGTATTCATTATAGAAATATATTTCGCTCTTTAAATTTATTGTGTTGTTACTCAGGAACTTAAGCAATTAAGTCATGCACAAAGTTCACAACTACTATTATGTAGCTATGAACATTCTTAATGAATCTGATCATACCATTGTTTAATTGTACAATATATATACTATTTATTATGATATTATTCAGACAGCTCGAAAAAGACAAAGACAATTGATAATGAGGAAAATCCAAAATACAAAGATGTAGTAAGTAAAAATCTTAAAATATTGTATTATATATGTATAGATATATTTATGACAAATTCTCTTATGATTCATTCTGTTGAAAGTTTTAGCTATCCGATCGTTCTTGAGACTTGCATTGCTTTTCTTATTTGCATGGTTAGTAATTTAATAATTTATCAACAATGACATTAGAGCACCTTTAAGTATGAACATCAGGATACATTTTGCGGACACTAAATAAAGAGATCAACTATTTATATTTTCATAATAGCCAAAATATAGCCAAAATATATTCATAGTCTAATTTAAATGGTGGCGAATCAGAATAAATTATGTGTTTATTTTTACCAAACTACTCCTTCATAAACATCAACATTAGGGCCTGTCTCAAAAATAAAATCTACTGAGGAGAGTACTGAGTCAGTTATCTTGCAATGGATTGATTTCTTCATACCGAAGAAACCAGTCCATTGCAAGCTCATTGACCTAACACACTTCTGCACAGGTTCATTTTTGTTGAATTTTGTCAATTTTAGTTGATTAAACCCTAACAAAAATGTAGGATTGGAGCGATATTTTGAGATCCCTTAAACTATAACTAATTTTCTAGTACTATCCAAGAATGCAATAAATTGCTCAAATTCCACAGTTAAGACACTAGAACAACATTAAAAGCATTGTTCTAGTGCCATTACTGCAGACTTTGAACAAGTTTTTGCCTACTGGGATGATGTATAATGTGTATGTGCTTGGGTTAACTTTTACCCGATTCAATGGGCTACGTTTATATTTAGGAATTGATATTTGAATTGCAAAGTGTGTTAAAGTGTAATGAATATCTGGATATAACTGTAAAAGATCATGAATACTTGCAACCTGATATATCAGTTGGAACAGCTCGTATCTCTCTGACATCACTTTCAAGAGATGGTGCCATTGACTATAATGAACAACTCCAGGATTCCTTTGGAAGACCAACCATTGTAAGTCTAAATTTCTGTTGATATTTATTTTCAGTTTGGTATTTTTTTTTTTTTTTAATTATTATTCTACTATTGTTTAGAATGTATTTTTTATTAAATAATAAAGAACTTTAATATAAAAATGTTTTTTTTGTATTTGTACAAACATGACTGTTTTTTTCTAGTGCTTCCTAAGCATAAAAGCTTAAATTTTGAAAACTATGGAGTGTATGACAGTCACACATCTTTGCTGTTGCTTCAGATTTCAACCATCAATATTTTTGCTCTTATTTATGTTTCTACTTATGTTTGTTTATTTAGAGTCGTATTAGTTTTAAAATTACCTATGTAGCACCTGTAAACACTACTTATGCTTATGGAGGTGGAGATGATCGACAAATTCTTCATGGAGAGCTTCCTTCTGGCGAACATTCTGACTTGAAAAGGTATGTAGAACATTTTTCAAGTGATATATACTTGACGATGCATGGTGTAAATTTCTACCGGTGGAATCTTTTCTTTTGGCTTTCACAGCAAATTTTAATAGTCTCTTCTCCGTCAATTTTATATTTTAAGACCGAAAATAACTGTCGCTTATCACATATGGAGGAGGGTTTTGAGTGTAATTTTTAGCTTTGCAGCTGAATAAAATGCCTCCACAGGTATTACACTTATTTTTAGAGTTCATATATTATTATACTCTTTAACTTTTTCTTAGTTATGTCTGTAAATACACGTTGTTGTTTTATAAGCATCACCTTTATAAGCATCAACAGGCTAAAATTTGGCTGAAAACTAGCATTAAAAAGCATCACCCTCAGGCCGACCAGTATTATACACTATAATAGCTACTGTATAACTATTTGCCCACAAAATGAAAAACATCTTTATCGTGAGTCTTGTTGCATCAATTGACATTATATGTGAGACCCGATTTAGCCACTTCCATCGGCGATCGGATAGATCATCTCTCTTTGCGGCATTAGCATTGAGAGTGGGTATACACTGCTGATGAGGGCAAATTAGCCCGAAACGGCGTCCAGTGTTCCCCTATCTTGTCTCCGGATGGCTTCGAGCATGTGCAATGACATTTACTATATATACTGTATGTGTCTCTAATTAAGCATCAAATTTTCTGATGCTTATAAACGTGTATCATGTTTGTCACATCACATGCTAATTTTATCTTTTATTTTATAGGAAAAATCAAAAGCGAAAACATGGTTATCCAAATAAACCAATTAAATTTCAGGTAGCTACATGGGTTTAGATAACTGCCGGAGGAGGAAAAATTTTCAGAATATTTTGAAAAATTTGAATCTGAAAAGATATTCTGACAAATCTCTCCTCCACAATGATGGCAGTTGTTTTAACCGGCAGGTATTGAAACCTTAGATTTGATTTCGACTATGTTTACACTTGTTAGATAGAAACCATTTTGGGATGAATTACATACTGGATAGGCCTTGCGTTCACACTGTCCTTAATCTATCCGATATACTTAGCGTAACGATTTTGTTTTGCTTGTTGTGGAATTATTCTGGCTTAGTTTTCGATTAGGTGTCCATACTTGGAACGGAATGAGATTGTTTCAAAATAGTTTCTATTTGACATGTGTGAACATAGTCTGAGGGATTAATATAATGAATCTATCTAATTTTTATATTTTTTCGAATAAATGTCATGGCCATTTATTTAAATTTACAATACATTAAAGGAGGTCTTTATTAAATTTCCCAAATTGAACAGAACACACAAAGTTTTATAGTCTAATCCATAATTTCTTTTTCTATGTGGTTTTTAATATCTTTATCATCAACCATGATCCATAGGAAGTATACATTTCTTCATGACTAATCTATCACTAAAAACAGATCTGAATGTAGGGAGCCATTGATTGGGAGGAGCATATTGATAATCTGAAAAATGCTTTATAAAATGTTTCCACTGTACAGAAAAAGCATTATGTAATTCATAAAATGTATCAATATTTCTGAATGAGTGGTTTAATTTTCTAACAATAGAGTGTTTACTTTATTTAATCCTATTGTTATTCTATTCTGTTTTGATTGTTTGTTCTTTATAGAACTTGCCTAGTGAAGGTTTTCTGCCAGAAAAGTTTTCTAAGTGATACCAAAAAAGAAATCATATGCACTATAGCAAAATTTTGCAAATAACTTTTGGTTGTTTTGAACGCTACAAAAAGTTGAAATGATTTCGACTTTTTTTGGCTATGCAGCTTGAATGACGTAAATTGAAAAGATCAGCCAATCAGCTAGTAGTATAAAAACCTGTGTATCTTCGAAATGTGCATGTGCATGTGCGTCCGTGTTCAGAAAACGGTGTACCTTGATTATAGAATTCATGACACAAAAATGCCAAACATACAATTAATACTTCCTGTACAATTTTGCTTTTGGTACCATTTATAATTATGATGGATGAGATATTTTGTAAAACAGTTGATTTGGAATGAAATCAATAATGGATAAATTATCATGCATTAAGGTGTGTAACCCTTTGAACCGATTTTTTTTAAAAAATTAAAAAATTAATCTAAAACGCTTAGAAAGTATATAAAAAACCATGCAAGAAAATTTAAGTTCCAGGAAGCTATATTAGCCTGTCTTTATTATCTCATATTTATCATTCACCTAATAAAAAAGATGTTCAAAATGTGTTTCTAAAGAGACACGTGTGTTACGCAATTTTAAATATGGTATTGTGCGAAAAAAACTTTCAGTTTAAAGTGCATACTACTTTTATAAACAAGAATAAATAATATATTTGTAACTTGTAAGTTTTATTTCACTATAATTATGTTTTTTGTCTAAAAGAATCTGACGTTTTTTTATAAAAATTTGATTATTATTATTTAAAAAGAAGAATAAATGAGATTTCACCTTTTTACTAAAATGGTAGATTGTATAACCACTCCAACTTGACCCATCAAACCAAAACCATCTCCATTCACAGCTAACACGATCATCATGTTTTGTTGAAATCCGTTTAAATACAGCCGCATTATTTTTATATGTTGATGAATTAATATCTTCAAACACAACTTCAGTTCCATTTGTATCCCTAAAATAAAAGCACTTATGCTATCTACTAGACCAATATAAGTATTTAGACAAATTTTATCAAAGCCATAAGAGGATATTATAAGAAGGGATACGGATCATACATATTCAGTTAGGAAATAGTTCTGCTTGTTCATGATTTTCTATGTACTTGTTTTTTCTATAACCTGAATTTCACTGATCATTATTGAATTACACGTGTAAAAAGAAATGTCTAGACTAAACCTCAAGAAATATATTAATATATAGTATTTTTATGACTTTATTATTTCCAATACTCGTGACAAGTCCAACAACAACCTTTCACATAAATTATGAGACATTTTACGAATTTCAAAAAGCAATACACACCACAAGTAAAACTTAATGACCACTAGAAGTCCCTAGAAATGTATCTCAGAAATTTATCCGAGTAGAACATATACTAATTTTACGTGTAACTCGGCTTGCTAATCAAATGCTTTTTGTCTAAGTTGAAATTTTAATTTCTTGCTCAAATTTTATTGTGTCTCAAATATTTGTGTGAGGGGTTGTCTCCTACTTTTGGAAATTCTGCAGCTTTTCCTTGTATTTTCTGTTTACAAAAACAAATTTAAACCATATCTAAAAGGATAGAGCTATTGCAGAACATTCCGTAGCCATTAAGTGTATCAATAGCTGATAGAATGTCGCTCTTTTTAGTACACACAATCAGCTCATCACAGTAATCATTCGTACTTTTATTAGTAACGTCTTTGATGCTTTTTTGGGGTCGTTTTGAGGGGTTGTCTTGTTACAGGTTAATTCAAAGACAGTTGTCCACCGTTCCGTACGGTGGTCCGTCGATATGTTTATTCATTCACCAATTTGTTTTGTCATTCAACTCGTCGTATGTTTGTCCCAGAATTTTGACCCTCCGTCCGCTTCATAGTTTAGACATAATTATAGCGTCGCCTGTAATAATTAATACTAACTTGTATGAGTCATTTTGTGGATTACAAAAAGATGATTCAATACCATGATTCAACCAATCAGGGCAAAATTGAAATGTACTAGCAGTCTCTGTTTTATAACACCAACAATATGGTACTGTTATTAAAGGATGCAAATATTGACATTCATCATTTTCTTTGTTGCAAACACCAAGTAAATTGTCGCTACAAATATGCTCTTTATCTTCTGTTGAAATCGCTAAAGTATAAAACTTTCTTATGGGTAAGAAGTAATGAGCTAAGCAGATAATTCTCCCGTACAGTCCCTGCACAAAAAGGAAATTATTGTATTGGAACAAGTTTTTACTTTAAGTCGCCAGCGCCTCGTTTTCATTTATTTGTAAATATAAGTCTATGAAATTGAATTGAATAGTAATTCGTAGCTTGGATATCGATACTTAGTACATTTAAAACGTGCATGTGTTGGAAATTTGTTTTCTTTTAGGACTTTGACTGGACGTTGATATGAAAGCACACCTAGTAAATGTGTAGAAACTAGTGAATGATTCGAATAGAATAAAACCATTTGGCGCACACTAAGTCCATAATGCAAACTCAAAACACCTATGTATTTATGTAGATTCTTGACTGCAATGAGCACCAGCTGATTTATGTTTTTGATTAATTCTTATACCTGCGTACACAAGTTTTAAATTTTACAAAAATATAATTAACTTTTACCTAGTAGACGGCATTTACTGTTGTTTTTACTTATTCTATTGTTGTTGTTGTTGTTGTTGTTGTTGTTGTTGTTGTTGTTGTTGTTGTTGTTGTTGTTGCTGCTGGTGACAGTGGCATTATTGTTGTATGTATTGGCAGAACTTCCGTTTGCCAACTGTGTAACCGACTGTGTACGTGCAAGAATTGGAAATATATTTTGCTGCAATTGACTGATACTTTCAGAACCTCCAGCATTTCTTGTTGGTATTTCCGTGGTTATCTTGTTTGGTAGATCTAAAGTAAATATAGTTGACTTTTGCTTTATAACAGCTCACTTACATCTGGACGTGCGAAAAAGGGAAATAACCTGATTGAAATAGTTCACTGTCGATCCCTTTTATTCATGAAGAAATGCTTGAAAAAAATAGAAAGAAAACGGTCCACCATAAAAGCTTGGCAGTTCTTATGATAGAGATATACAAGTCACTGAATTTGCTGAGTCCAAAATTCATGTAGAGTAAGTTCTCACCAAAAATATGTCCTTATGATTTTCGCCTTGGATTCGTTCGTACTCTTCCAAAAGCATAATCCACCTTAGGATTCAACTCTATCCTATTCAGTGTCTATTTTCAATTCATTAAGAACATATATTTTTCTTTTACTTCAGAGGGGCTTTGACATGGAACTACCTTCCAAAGGAAATTAAAGGATCGTCTTCTCTGAATGCTTTCAAGAGAAATGTGAAGAAATGCAATGTCAATTGTCACTGTAAAATTTGCTAAACATGACTAAACTCTATTTATTTAGTGCTTTTAAGTAACTTCACCAAATTTGGTAACATTAGCCTTATTTTAGCACAGGTTATGGTAAAATAATGATATCAATTTTTACAGTTTTAGGTTATGACACATTTTTTGATCTACTGGAAGTATGATGTTCAAATTTGGTGAGTATGTGTCAAATATACTTTTCTCAGGAGGCAGAAAGTTTAAGTATCATTGTTATCCTGGTGCGGAAGATATTATAAAAAATGTGGTTGAGAGAGGGGCAGCATATAAAGGGTTAACCATATTTGGGCTAGCGGACGGAATCCACCAGGGTGCCATATTTTTTCAAATAACGTTTCTGGTATAAAGGCTGACGTCTTGACATTTTTTCCCAATTAATATATTCCCAATTTACTCATTTTTTAGAAATTTTCATCACTATATATAGCAAGTGATCATCAAAATTTATTAGTCATCTCAGAAAGCGAGAGAAATGTAAAAATTACAAAAAAAATAAAAATAAACCAAGTCGAATGGTTTTCGGAAAAGCTTGGAAATTACTGTAAAACGATGAAAGAATCGAGGGAAACTACATGAACCTACGCTAAAAGTCTAATCATCTGTCAACAAAAATAGTCATGCCAAATTGGTAATTTTGAGTGGAACAAAATTTGTGGAAAACTTTAACATTTCAGCTTGGTTCTGAAAATTCTAGGTCTATTAACATAAACATAATATTCAATTACGCCTGAGTGTCTGTAATTTATTGCTACTTTAGGTAACCCTATTTTATGGAAGTGTAAAGAGACAATGCTACGCGACATCTAAGCAACTTAAAACATATGCGGTGTCGAAGTGTTTATGCTAAATCGACATGTTTTCAACTTTGATTAGAGGTAGCGGGTTTGCAGAATACCTCCATTTGCTACAGATTTCCTGTCCTGTATGTTATTTGTAGTAGGTTGCTTCGATAAAACTTGTTTCCTGGGACGTGGTACTGGACGTTCAGCTTTTTTCGGAATCGTTATATTTAATATGTTCAAGTTTCTCATGTTGCATTTTTCATCTTGCAACACTTCATCTTCTTCATTTTCACCTAAATATAGCAATAGTACACCATTAAATAGGGCATCACAAATACGTCTGTAGCATAACATTCTCAGTATGTCATTAAAGACAACAATCAAATAAAGTTTTGTATCTGCATAATTATTTGAAATGTATGAATCGACAGCAACTAACAAAATATCTTACCTATCCTTGACGCTGAAATATTTAATGTACTGCGAAAGGAGTGCTTTCCAAATTTCGATAATGCTGGTCCTTTTTGGAGACTTGTAGTTCTCTCAAACATATCTAATTTACTCTTGAAATCTAGGTTATAATTTTCTTCTTGTAACACTTCGCTTACTTCACTTTTATCTAAATAAGGGAATATATCACAATGTACGTACCTGTGTTATTATAACAGATTATTGTCCTGGTCACTATGTTCTACGTGTGCACAGACTTGTTAGAAGCAATTTAATGATTGAAATGAGATTTTGTGTGGGTAAAGATGAAAAAAAAAATTAGGCGGCATTTTTTTTCATTTTGACGTCATCACTTTCATGGTCAGCAAAAATAGAAAGTAGCACTTATTGAACTCTGTAGTAAGCATTGTAAATGTAACAAGAATGAGTGCACCGACAGGTGCAAGTGCATTGGTTGTGAAATTGATAACAACTGTGATAACCTATCTGACTATGAAGATACAGATTTAGACGATTCAGATGACCACCTATAGTAATAAGCGTGCGTTTAAACAAGTGTCTGTCATGGACATCTGTTAAGTTATACTCAAAATAAATCGTCTACTGGCAATCGTTTAAACAAATCTATGGCTTGGACAAGAGAAGTTTCGGAAGGTTTTATCCATCTAATTCATCAAGAATCGACTTTTCGTTTCTTCTGGGGTATATGTGTTAGCAATATTTGTCTAAAGAGTATATTATAAATGTATTTCCCAGACAAACCGTTCACTGGGTCAAAAGAGTGACCTTTGACGTCTATAGTCAATTAAAACTTCTATATCTGATTTATAGTTTATATACAAAAGAGAAACTATGAAGAAATAAATTGTGAAAATAATTCGTATGAAACGGTTGAGTTTCAAGGCATGGTTTTTATATATCCTCTATCAGATCCAATAAAACAATTCCGAAATTTTATTCTTTCAATTTTTGTTGACCATGAAAGTGATGACGTTATCCAGTGGGCACACCCAATATGGAAAAAAATGCCACCTAATTTATTTTTATTCTCACCCACACAAAATATAATTTCAATCATAAAACTGCTTCTAAAAAATCGCTGCACACGAAACTAAATGTCGTGACATAATGGCCCTCACTATCAATGGGAAGCAGAATAAATTTAAATCAATATTCTACGTCAACTTTAGATAATCGTTTATTAGTTGACACGCGATGCCTAATCAACGCAAAACACATACGATTTATATCAAATCGACGTCATTTTGAACTTGGATAGACGCTCACCTGCTACAGATTTTTTGTGTTCCTCTCTGTTATTTATAGCAGGCTTTGATGATTGGGATTTAATCAGAATCGTGGTTTTCTCAAACATATCCACTTTGCTCTTGAAATCCAATTTAACTTTTTCATCTTGCAGCACTTCACATCCTTCACTTTTACCTAAATAGTTATATATGGAAATTTCGTTAAAACTATGCGCCACGTGATAAAATCAGTTAAACCTTCTTCCTATACAAATGTAAGTTTACATATAGTAAATAATTATGGTGACTTACTTGTCATAGCTATTTTCCAAACACCTTTTTGATTTGTATACATTCCTGCTCCTAAGATGGTAATAATAGTTGTGTCTCACGTTTCCCTCCAATTTATTCAAATCTTAGAGAAGAGATACTATAAATCGCCCTCTTCGTACGCATACACCTACCTATAGTAATCCATTATTAATCTATACTCTTTACGTGAAGTTGTGATTTATAATTCGAAGGTTTCGTCAAGACAATAATATTGAACAGTAAAGTAATTGTAGTGTGCAAGCCTATTTGATATGAGGGTCGAGTTACTGCGACAAAAGTTAGGGGTGCTGAATATCATTCGATCACACAAAATAAAGGTCGGCAAAGTATCAAGACAAATAAATCATTAAATCAAATTTACAGAAGATATAGTCGTTTGTATATAAATTAGTCTGCATGAAGACTAACTGCATGGGTCCATCGATTTCATCGAGTTACGTTTCTTTTATATTTGTCATAAGTCCGCAGCTTCTCTTCCTGAAGATTTGCAAAGGAAGGTAGACAAGTTCAGCCAAAAGCTTACATGCTTTCCATAGAATAGTACGCAGTTTTAGCAATAATACGGGAACGTAATTGACAACGCGGTTTCGAAAATGTTGTCTTCCTACTCGCGTCTTTAAGTTTTGTGCTTTATCATTTTTGCCGCAACAAAAGATAAACAAACATGTCGTCATATGGCCTGAAAAGAGACCTTACATTATATATTCTTATTCAGAAAATATGATCGATGATTCAGAATTTATGTCAATCTATGACTACAGTCAATCAAGGGAGATTTATCCTTACTGGAAATTTGATCACTTCCACTTGGAAAGTTTACATGACATACAATGCGTAACATAATTTCGTATCTCTAAAAATGACATCAAACGTTTAGCAAATGTTGTTGATTCCACCAAAAATAACATGCTCTCCAACAACTGTATGTGACAACATCGAAGTTGATGCATAATTTTGAAAAAAGTGTCGTAACACTTTGGTATAGATCAACTTAGCTTAGAAGGATATTTTTCAGTAAAAAAATATATTCTTGTTAAAACGTTCAACGTTTATATTGTATATACTTACACCATAACACTAGAACGTAGTATCTAAATCCTTTCACTTTTTAACTATATCCATTCAACTCGAAACATATATTTCCCACAAAAGCACTTTCAAGAATCAGCAAGAAAATTTATAAGAAAGTAAAACACAAACACATGATCTCAATTTCCAAGAAAAATATATTATATGTATTATGACGTACACGCGATATTAGAAACTAAATTTAATGAGAAACATAAGAATGTGACATCTTTGGGTTGGATATAACAATAATGCTCAACAGTTTTTGAACGGTTCATTCATAGTGGCACATTCAGACGTGCAACAAGATGTCATTACGAATTTACATCACCAAACAAGTCGATTAATTCACAGGAAATACTAAATATACTTTACATTCATTCATAACGTGGAATGGAGCAAAGTATAAACAGATTTTAACTGGTTTTGACGTCCCCTCATGATACAATATAGCTCGATCATTAAGAACCAAAAGAGCATCTGATGTTGAGAATATGTTGACTGCTATTTACAGAAAGAGTTCATTAAGATTTTCAAAAATATTCCTTTGTGATAATGAACGTGAATTTTATACTTTCACCAAAATATTTGTTAGACGTTGGCAATGGATGAAACTGAAAGTACACAGCATGTCATGCCTAGATGACGTCAATTACAACCACAAATATGAGATTAATTAAGAATATAGTGATGTTGCAATATAAAAATTAAAAATATACCTTAGATTATCTCCATTTAAAATGATAAGTAAGACTGTGTAGAAATTTATAGTCTGTTAAGGCAATGAATGTCTTTATGAGGTTTCAGTTTAATTCTCCTCTCAGATTTCTGTTTATTTATGTAGATGTTTAAAAAGTAATCTGATACTTGGTACTCTACGTAAAGAAGGTTTAGTAATTGACAAAGAGAGTATAAATCGCTGTAAATATATAAGTGACACAATTAAGTAGTATCATTAAGATTTCCGACATCTATGACCTATGTAGTAAAATGGCCAGGGCTCAGATTTGGAACTTCCTAAACCATGGATATGACCTCAGAATGATATTGCTGCAAGTACTGTAAATGAAACAAAGCTCGTCCCTGCCTTTATCCAATATTGCAGAATCAGCATTTTTGTGTTAATTTTGATGACGTCATAAGTAAAAAATGATGCTTGTGCAGATTTGAGAATATCACATTACCAAGATGAGCTCTGTTTCATATACAGTACTTGCAGTAGTATCATTCTGAGATAAAATACATGGTTGAGGAAGTTCAAGATCTGAGCTCGAGCCGTTTTACTACTTTTTTAACAATAATATTGTCAAATTTTCTTCTTTATTTATTTATTTCTTATCGAGGATGTCTAAAAACTTAACGATACGAGTTAATTGCGTTATTTGTATGAATATTTCCAGCTATTTTATTGAAAGTTAATAATGATGATGTACTTACAGACCGCAACGAGCAAGCATTTATGTGTTTTATGTGAGCAATAAAGTAGCTTTTTGATAAGCTACCGTATTGTAAGCTTAACCCTATTCAGGATAAGCCTTTGGGGGTTCTGAACTGAACCCCGGACACAAAGTGCCCCCTCAACAACCTTTGATGGGAACATGTTGAAACTTTCCAAACAGTTAGTTCAACTCATACTATTAATTTCTGCTTTTTCGAGGAGATTAAATTTTGATTCCCTTTAAAGCGCGAAAATATGTACGCATTACAAAATCGGTGATTCGCGGAAATTCAAACACATAGAAAATATTCAAGCTTTCTTTTGCGGTCCAATTTAAATGATTCAGAATGGAAACATGTTCAATTTATCTCTTACTTATGTGATATTTTCTTATTTGTGAGTATACTCAGGTGACTTATGGCACGACCTTAACGAGTTTTTGTTTTGACATCGCCCGCGTATTTCCTGCGCTCGCCAAATAATTCGCGTTTTACATCCAATTGTCGGCCATTTGGAGTTGATAGTTGGCCTTGTTGTCAAGAGTTTGCAGTGTGGAGAGACACGACATTTTTTTCTCATTTTCATTTTATATAAGAATTCCCCCGATGTTCCACATGTCATAAAGGAAACTACAATGATGCTGGGAATGCAAGACATATTAAGATAGAAAAGGTTATGGTTGCTCATATGTAGCAAAATTCAACGAGTCATATATATTATGTTCGTAGTCATTTATGTTCACTGTGATGTCATATATATCGTTTAGGCTCAATGATATATGTTCATGCATAGTCACGCTAAACCATATATATGCTCACTCACCGATCTGAACGTATGTTCATATATGTTGTATATGAACTTTTATGATTCCGCCCCTTGTCACATTATTATTTATAACTTATGAACAACTAAAGTAATAAAGCTGAAACTTTCTGACTTTTTGAAACTAACTGTAAGACACAAATTGTAAAAGAACAACAAATATCTGTCTAAAACAGAAAACCGAATGGAAAAATGTTATCTAGATGGACTTTGGGCAAAATATGCTATTTCAAAATGTTTATGACGTCATCAGAATGATTCTGACATTAGCAAGTCAATTTTGCCACCATTTTGTTCCTTTCAGGATACACTATTAGCCTGTCAAGGTCCCTCCTTATACTATTAAGCCGTTCAAAATTTATGAAGGGACGGTGGTATCCGCCACCCTCCGACCATGAAATGTTCATAAAAGCTCGGCCTGAATATGGTTAAAGTTATTTTTAACATAGTTTTTAATATACACACACATCTGCATTATCGACCTTGGGCTTGAGTCCCTCGATACAGAATAACAAAACAGTTAGCATTGGATAAATCGAATTTAATCAAACTAAAAACTTATATCAATAAAAATCAATAATAACAAAAGTAGTAAGTGCAGTGTCCTAAAAAGAGCAAAAAGAATTACCATAGAGGAATGATAAAATTTAAACACTAGCGAATACAGAATGTTATTGAGAAGAGATGCCAAAATGTTAATTGTGTTAATTATGTCAATAAAAAATATGAAAGTTATGAAATTTCAAGTTGTGTGGTCAACTAGAGCCGATTTTATTAGACATCTGTGCCACCTCCACGTAGCAAAATACATTTGTTTGGAAAAAAAATGCCGGATTAATCAGAGATTATTGATGTTTAAACATTGCTAAAAGCTAACATTACAAAAAGTGCAACTATTTTCTACCCAGGAGTAAGTGCATATAATAACAATGAGTTCACAGAGTGTTCAATTTCGATAATAGATGACTCAAACATACAACCATCACCAATAGACTTGTATTAAAAGATACTTTAGTTGAAGTTGAAGTTGGACATGGTGTTGGTGCTGTTACTTGTTGTGCTCGATCTTCTGACGTAATTGTGATCGGACTTTCTTGTTGAATGTATCTGCGAAGGAGATCGACAGCACTCTCACCAGGATCTCTCTTAGTGCCTTCAAACATTGTAAACCCATCACCTCCATTTAAAAGATACGATGAAATAACAACCTACAAAAGATATTAATAACAATAATATTTTAGTAACAAAAGGAAATAATCACTGTGGAAGAAGAATAACGTCTGAAGTCATGTTCAAGATCATAATTCAAAAGTGATGACATATTTGACTGTTTTGCATGATGAAGGCAGGAGTAAATTGGCATTTTATACTTAGAAAAAAGATTTACTGCAGATGAATTAACAAACCAGGGCATACTCTTAATACCCAACAAGACAATCAATTGTTCAGCTGGTAATCTAATATCTTGGATTACTCATAAAAGTGCATGCTTGAGAAGAAACGATTTACAATTTTTTTACGATTTTCAACACTACAGCATGGCTCCATCAAATGTTATGAATGGGGATGGGGGGGCACTTTGATGTATAAAAATCATCATTTTGCCACTATAAGACCTTGCGACAGTGGTACACATGGAAAGCGAGATTGTTCAAGCAAGGACGCGTCTAGTTTTTTTAGGACAAAAACAGTTTTAATGAGAGTAGAATTTCCAACTGCATCGTTTTTAACTAGATTTATGTACCTAGTAAACTTCAACGAAAAATGGTCCGCTGATGTAGAGACATGTACGATGACGTATTGACTGACCATAACTTGAAATATAGTAGTGCCCTTGTAACGCCACTTACATGAAAAATTAGAGCAATAATAACCAATATGAGAATACGTTAAGCTGAATACAACATAAACTTTTACACCAAAAGCAGAAATCTTTCGCCGCTGTTAATATTATACCTTATACTTACGTCTGAATAAAAGAGTACGAAAGGAAGTACATTGTAATTAATTTTCATGTCCCATAATGACAAGGAAGTTACCAACAACAGGTTTCTTTGCAGTTATACCGTAATGCATTGATTAAACGCCCGGGCGCCTATTTAATTTTCGAGCCTCAAGGGGGAGGGGGAGGGGCGCTTGTTCGAAGGGGACGCTTAATCAATGGACAAAACTTAAGGTATTTATAATTCTTTTTCTTAATCAATATCTACATCTTCATCATCTGGATTCTCATCTAACAGCAAAAACCTATGTATGGATTTTCGTTTTCACTAAAAGATGTTTCGAAAAAGGTCGAATTCGAATAAGTGCTCGGACGCTTATTTAATTTCCAAATTTCTAGAGGGGGACACTTTGCGAGGGGGGCGTTTATTTGAGGGGCGTTTAATCGATGCATTACGGTAGTCAGTTAGTTGTAGTGGTATAACAATAATACGCAGCTCATATTTATTCTGGAGAGTGTCTTATAGTCACGTTGTGAAAGTACTTATTTTGATATATAGGAAATCCAATATGTTTTCTAACCTTATAAACCTTACTGTCATCCAAAGCTTCATATTTTGGATCTTTACATTCAACACAAACAACTCGTATTTCTTGAACACGACTTCCAACGGGTTTACTTTTGTCGTATTTGTATCGGATACCTATGATTGTAAATACAGTACATTTCATATTTCCTTTCCTATTTAAAGCCAATTCGTACCAGTATTCAAACAACGTCAGAACCAAGCCAAAGCAAGTGCTTTTCAAATGTCTGCTTTAATTAAATTATCCCAATTTGCATCTGATCAGCGTAGATACACCGTCGCTTTGATTTTGTTTTGACGTTGTTTTGGACAATGTATGAAGGGAAAGTAAGCATTAAATGTGACCATATCCAATGCATGGAACGATTATAGTATTAGTACTTTGGTAGAATTATACATGGAGGGGCTTACATTCGGAGTATTACGACATAGATGCGAAAACGACACCAATAATTCTGAAGCAATCTTCGTTAACATTACATCTTAACCCTATATATGGGCTTTTTTATGTATGTATGTATATATGGGCTTTTTTATGTATTTTTATATATGGGAGGCGCCCCCTTCTGTAAAATAGGCACAATTATTTGACACTTAGCAACCTCTGCTTAGTATCAAAATAAGTGAAATAACCGATTGTCTATAGCGCTATGGGGTGCCAGAGGTATCAAAATGAATTAAAAAAGTTATTATTAAAAAACAACTGTGGAAGAGAGCAGTAAATAACTTATATGGCATAGACTGAACAATATTGAAACAATAGATGATTCAATAAAATCTTATTTCGACCGACAAAGGATATTTGTGAAAATTATCGAATATTTTCTGAACACTTCTCTGGAGGAGAGCACAGGCAGCACATCTTCTGCATAATATTATTAACTGTCATTACACCGAAATGTTCCTAATAAAAAAATATTAAAAGTCACCAAAAGAGAAGTTCGTTCGAGTGATTGTTTAGGATATATCGTAAAAAGTTCAACACTATCCCGTAATGTCTAATGTCTATCTTTCACAGAAATTTGACATATTCCCCTATGAAGGACAGAATTTAAACCTACCTGAAACTTGTACAAATCTTCCAGCATTTCCAGCTATATTTGAGACTCCGTATTCAACTGCTTCTCGGATGATTTTACCAGACATTTCTGCTATGTCAGCATTATCTCCGAAGGGTATTACATTTTGAATATCTTCTAGAGTTATGGATTCTAAAATAAGAAAGAAAATATAGTGCAGTAATATATATTTATGGAGAACAGTTCTCTTTCGTCGACTTATTTCTATCACTGAAGTAGGCGAGAGTGAAACCCATGGCTAATTGTATCTCTTCTTTCAACGTGTTGTTAGTCATTTCACTAAGTCACTTGACCAAGGTCGAGAATGTAAACTACAACCCCTCACTTAAATTATGAGACGTTTTTGAATTTTAGCAAGCAATATACACCACAAGCAAAACGCAAGT
>JAULBZ010003240.1:0-16870 GCA_032360805.1 Neoturris breviconis
TTCAGCCAAGTTGGCTGAAAATATTCTGAAAAATCTCTCCTCCACAGTGATGACCGGCTGTTATTTCCAGCCCTGAATACACTGCTAATGCATGCAATAATAAGATTTTTAAGGGTTGCAGAAGTATCGGTTAACATGTTTTGAGTTTAGAGCATTACACATTATTTCCTTTGTTATTTGTTGGATTTGTGTGCTAGAAAAAAATACATTGATTTCGGCTTTCGTTTGCTCCGATGCTGTCCTAGAGTAGTTTTAATCAATGACAAATAAGTAGAAGTTCCAGCATTTGTCTCGATAGTTTATTGACTTAAAATTACTACTCATAATGCATAAGCATATATTGTATGATTAATTAGCACCACAAGTATTTAATTAGTAGATTTTTAAACAAATATTTCGAATTAATATCCAAACTGCTTGTAAAGGTGGATTTCCAAAGAATTTGAGGGAAAAATAGAAGAGAATGACTCTTCTGTGATATGATTTTGGTCCCGCTAAAAAGTTGAACTATTTTCGCTTAACTTCTTAAGTGGAAAACCGCCTGGAGTCACAGGTTGTAGCCTACTTTTATAAACGTAAATATTTGAGACAATGTGAAATTTGGAGTTTAAAAAACTTAAATTTGGATTAGCAAAACGAAAATCACGTCAATTTGAATTTACACTAAAAGCATGGGGACTAGGCTGCCAAAAGCAACAGAACTTGCCGAGTTACCTAAGATCCCAAGCCCTTGATAAATCTCTAAGATAAATCTCTTGGGTATTTCCGAGGTTATTTTAATTAGTTATGTTTTAATTGTGGTTTGTATTTTACGCTAAAATCTCAAAAATCAAAGTTACGGTAATGAAAATAGTCCACCAAACCAAGTGTAAGTTTAACTTAAATACATAAATATGTTTTGCATACACACACTATACGTCAGTGTTTGCAATATGTCTTTATTAACATGGTAAAGTTTCAGTTCAAAACACCTTCAAGGTAAAATTATATCAGGTCACTGTCGAGGTGCGTAGTCAAATAACACCAAAAGTTTATATGGCATTAGGATTTTATGTCCTTAAGTTGATAAAGTTTCAGGTCAAAAAAAAAATTAGAACACCTTTATCAAGACTGAATTACATTAAATCACTGTGGAGAAGAGCAGTATATTTCATAACATGGCCTGAAGCAATCCTCAAAAGTTACTCTTCCACAGCGGATATAAATTGGACAGGATACAAAAATTATACATACTTCATAGCATTATATATAAACGCTAGATATGAAGATCAATTCTTAAAATTTTAAAAAATATTGTTTTAAAAATATCTCTATTATCTCCAACCAGAAGCTTCCCCAACGTCTGCCAAAAAAGGTTCATGGTCATCAAAGTCTCAATTAAAATGTCAAAAACTTTCTAAGTTCTTCCCTTATCATCTGGGTATGATGATTTGAAAATACGCTATGCCACAATACGCCAGCATTTTTGAATTGTGGCATAGCGTGTTTTCAAATTACTAAAAATACTTTATGTATTTATTAAACAAATGATAAATGGGCGGATATTCGTTGTTTCAAACAACGAATATTAAATTCAACGTATAGCTTTTAGTTAACGTCAACGCTCAAAAATACACGCACTAGACTGTTAAAAATTATTGCAAAAATTGAAATTAAGGCTACTACGGCATTAAACAAAGTGCTTAGAGTGTATTTGGAATGTATTTTGCTAGTTTCAGGGCAAAAAGTGTTGCTAAGGGTCGTTGCTAAGAACAGTTTAAGTAGGGGAGCACATGTAAAATGAAAATTTAAAGCATTTCTAGTTCTAAATGAACGAATGTAAGTTCAAGTTCGGATTCAGGATACTCGAAATGATAAAAAACATGGGAAATCAAAAATTGGTGCAAAACTGAAAAATACAGTATTATTTACATGGTAACCACCTTAAATAGGAGTTTATGATATCAATAATCAGAGAGAGAAATTACTATTTATTTGCTTAAAAATATAGCAAGAATTAAATAGGCGAAAAATTTGCAGCAAAAATTAAATAGATATTGAATAAAATAGACTTAATAGGTGAGAAATATGCAGCAAAAGCCAAAAGAAGACACTCCATTGGTAGAAATCGACGTTTAACCATGTGCGATTTTTACCAATGGAATGGATTTTGTTGGCTTTTTTTGCCTTGTGAGCAAGTGTTTGCTCAGTGGCATATTCAAGCTTCAAGTGTTGTGTTCTCAATTACTATTTCTTGCTCATCTGGTTTATCTTTTCGTTGACGTTTCCAAAATGAATGTCTTTTTAATGTGGAATTCATTCTTCCACTCAATGTTGGTGCATTTTTCCTGTTGCTTGACCGATCTAAAAATATAGTTCAGGTTATATTTTCATTGTGTATTGCATACATAGAATCTAGTTTGAAAAAGCTTGTTCAAATTCCACAGCAAAGATGCTAGAATAACGTTTTAAATTTTGTTCTCGCGTCTATGCTGTTGTGGACGTTGAACAAAGTTTTACCCATCAGGAGCTAACGCGCATAGATTGAACTAAACCAAGCAAAAGTTGGCATTCTAGTTGGACTGTTACATTGTTTTTCATATTTATCTCTTATAAAGCAAAGAATTTATTCATCAGGAAAATACCTCACTATATTTTCAAAATTCGGATTTACGTACATTGCAGATGGTTTTGAAATGTTAATAACAGACTTATTCCCAAGTACATGAAAACGAAGCATTGTCTGATCAAAATAGAAACTTGTTGCAATGTAATAATTTCCTTTTTGTGCATTTGACTGTACTTTGATTAGCCAACGCCTCGTTTTTGTGTTTTTGTGAATAGGTCTATTAAACACTTGTTAGAGCGCACCTAGTAGCTAACATGTAGCGCATGCGTTGCATAGGTATTAAAACGACCAACTGTTTTTATATATCAAATCAATATATGGCGTATATATATCCCTTTTCCCTTTTCCCTTTCCCTTATTCTGGATGAAAAGACCAGTATTTGAAGTGTGAATCCACTCTACCAATGAAACGTCTTCTTTTGAATTTCGCGCTGAATTTTTCCACCCAATGGAAATCAATTTTAACAATTGGATAATGACTCTGCTGATGGTACACGACGTCGGATCAACGTCTAGATCTAGTCGTTGTGACATCGTTTTGACGTTGGTCTCATGTCGTGCATCGACTGAGGAAGCATTTTACCTGATAACCGCACCATATATACACCCCATGCGATTCCCCAAAAATAACCAATCAATAAAAATACAACTCCAAGAAGTTGTGATAAACCAATCACAATATTCCACGCAAAGTACTCCCATTTTTGTTCTCTCATTAATGGATTGCATGGTAAGAGTAAGCATGAAAATGCAGCTGTTATTGTACCTGTAATTAAACCGTTTTAAACAGTGGACAAAAACTTGTTCAAAGTCCGTAGTAAAGACGCTAGAACAGCGTTTTCAACGTAATGCTATCGCATTTACTGTGGACTTTGAACAAGTTTTATCTAAATTCTGCTTCTTTAAACTACTTGTGCAACCTCGTTCCCAGGGCTTCTTCTCTCTTGACGTTTGAGAGAAGAAGCCCTGGGAACGAGGTTGCTACTTGTGCGGATTAGGCTAAACTGAAACGGTTCGAAGCGGTACGCAGCTCAAAGTCCATATTCAGAGAATATACAAACGAATAAAATAGGAATTCTAAATGAAGCTATTACATTGGTTGAAAGCGTCGTCACCTGCAGGTGACGTCACTTTCAACCAATACAATGACTTTATTTAGAATTTGTGGGTAACTGAAGAATAGGTTTACAGAATACATAATATTATCTCAGTCTATGAAATAACCTTTAATTCTAAGTTTTGAAAAGGCAAAGATTTTGATTTTTACAACGCATGCGTACCGATTAATCAGTGTAAATTTTTTGAAAATTTTGAATTTTCTAATTATATTTAGAGCGAAATGTTTTTGCATGGACCAACGATGAAACGGATTAATTTAATTTTATTTACGGTGGTACAGACCAAAAGACGAGTGTGCATAGGTAAAAACACGAAGGTCTGTATAATAGGCAAAATATATACCTGTTCCATAAAATATGATTTGGAATATGAATACCAACAACAGCGTGAAAGCCAACAAAATACGGTCCCATATTTCTCCGTATTCGGTGGGCTTTCACGGTGTGGACAAAAACTAACCTAATCCAGGAAACAAAATATTAAGGATGAAACATATAACAGCCGCACGAAATGAAAGTTCAGGAACAGCAGCGTTTTTTGTTATCTTTCTCACGCGTTGATTTATCGATTTACTTTCCCGATGTAATCGCAAATTATCGTGAAATTCTGAATGATGTACCATTTTATAAGTATCGGCTTCTAATGTGAATCCAGAAGGTAGACCTAATAATGTGCTGTATCGTAATTTTCGTAACTCGAAACGTTCTAACCGATTCCCACTCTCGCTTTCACTTTCAGACATTGTTGATATTGATTTTACGGAAAACGTTCTTGCGCGATCGCGATAGTTTTTCTGATCGCGATAGTTTCTCTCGTTATATTTGTTTGTGCGGTTGCTCATCGGGGGGAGAATAATCGATACCTTCTTTTTTGCCAAAGCCAAAGCTGGTGCTGTCAGTGTAGAATTAACCATTTTACTGTGAGGTTCTGATTCGTATATTTTCATTTTAAACAGCACAGTAGTGTTCTAAACAACACTTTAGTGAAACGAGCAAAAAAAAATTGATTTGAGAGGGTCGTGTGGATTTACTAAAGTTTTTACTAAAATGTTTTCACATGTACATAGTATATAAATTGAATAAAATCTTTCAAAGACTCATTTGAAGTTTCACCTGTTATTTTTGTTGTGAAAATTTGTGAAAATTAAGAACATCTTTTGAGTATATACTGTATTTATTAATCAGAAACTTCTGCAAACTTTTGAAATGAAAATCATGAAATCATGGCTCTTACAATTGCAATAGAGACATAAAAGAACAATATAAACTTATTTATGGTTAGGAGAAAATGTATTTAATCAGAATAGTTTTAGTCCGAAAATTCAACTATAGTCGATGATTGAATTCTGTTATCAATACGACGGTCAGAAGGCATTAAGACAGTGGATATCTAGATACATTGATAACGTGGGTTAAACGTGACAAAGAATTTAAGAATGATCAGCGAAAATCTGCGAAGGTCTGCGAGGCTCTTTGGATTATACCAAAACACCATTTCCATTTTTTTTGAAAAAAATAATTTTCCGGAAACGTCAATAAATTTTAAGAAAGTCAGAGAATTGTAAATCGACAAAATACCGCAGGCACTTATGTCCCCCCCCCCCCTCCCCACCCCCATGTCTAATAGGGATAACCTTATTCAGGGTGGGCTTCTTAGGAGCTCTGAGTTAGTGGGAGGCACAAAGTGCCACCCTTCCACAACTTTTGATGGAAACATGATGTAGTGTTTTCTTTTTAAATTTTTACTACCTTTGGTTCTAAATTTGGTTGCTAAGGGAAAAGAATCCGTAGTTACAAATAAAAATATTTTATGAAAATGATAAATTATAGGATATCATAGGTTTTTGGAAAGCCCCTTTAGCGAATACAAATAGCATTCCAAAATGCTTGTTTTTCCAAGAGGATTTCTTCTTTGTTATATGTCTTGAGTTTTCATACTCGTTCTATGACACTTCTGTACGTAATATAACTGACATCCCATTAAAATATTATTGGAAAAGATTAAGTATAAGATTATCTATGGCTTTATGATGGTGACATGGTGAACGAATTTCGGTCTTTCTTCAACTGTGTAAACTTTCTTGCAAGAGACAACATTGCGTTTCATAGAATATCTGTAAACAATTTTGGTCGGATCGTGTTACTTTTTTTGGATTCGAAATGGATTTCATATTCGAATTTGTCGTCAAAATCAAAATTTTATTTGAATTATGTTCATTGTTAAGATGACAATGCAAAAATAAATCTACAATTCCATCAATCAAAACCATGTTGAAAGGAAAAAAATATTTATTGTTGCTTTCAAATATCAAACAAGTTCAAGTTGTTTCAATAGCTTATGTTGCATTTCTACACCTTTAGACTCCCAACAAGCGTACAGATTTTTAACAAGCGTATAACAACTGGAAGAGTACTAATAATGTCGGTGCTTTTTTGTCTGCCGGAATAGGAAAATGTTTGCTTCTGTCATCATATGGCTACCATTATGCCTTCACATTTTTCAGAAAGTCAAAAGCCGCGTCACATTACCAAATATAAAGATAAACCAACAACGGGAAGTACAACTTTCAGATAATCGCTATGACGTCATCACATTCCTGTAATTTTGCCTTTAAATATATCATGGTGTTACAAGCTGACAAATGATAAAGTATCATAAACATGCCATAAACCCGAACCTAACTGTGTTCTAAATAAACCTAAATCTTGTCTTAAACCCAAAACTGTACCATATAACACCATAGTTATAGCCAAATAACTATAGCCGCATCAAACTTTGCCCGTTCATGTTCCATGCCATAAACATATATACCTTAAGCCATATCCATATCCATATCCAACCATAAACAGGTCCGGGGATCGTTGCAGCGCGACTAACATTTTTCTGATCGGTGGTCGGTTAGTCAATGGTCGGTTCAACACTGGTCGGTTGGTCGGTGGTCGGTTGGTCAGTAATCGGTGCAACACTGGTCGGTTTCAAAAATGAATCTGTACATAAGTGTACTAGGACAATGAGCTTGCAATGGATTGGTTTCTTCCGTACGAAGAAACCAATCTATTGCAAGATCATGGACTCAATACTCTCCTCCGTAGATTTTATTTTTGAGACGGTCCCTAAGTTCTAATCTTACTTATCGTTTTAGGTGTAGTAGCTGCAGCGCTACTTATTATGACAAAACTCAATGCCATTTTAAAGTTAGAACATAAGAACACTGGAAATTACTCCTTTAACTGGAAAATTAGTCAAAAGAGTCGGCCATTAAAGATCATGACATCACTTACCTGCACTGCACCTCTCACTTTGACGACTTCGACATTTTATCTATAGACTCTTAATTAACCGTGTTTTATCTGGGGGAGAGGGTAAAAAATGTCCTTCCCTGCGTTTTTTATTAATAACGTTTTTTATTGTCCGTCAAAATGATTGAAATTTCACAAGTCTGCCACAATCTCTATTACAAACGTTTTTTATGGAAAAAGATTTTTGCTGATTGTTGCAGGTGTCCTGAGATCACGCACATTTTTAACCGAAGTAGTAAAACAAAATTTAAAAAGATTTTGTTTTTGGGTGTGAAAATGCATATTATATACAAAATGGCATGTTCATACAGTCAATATCCTTGTTATTGTTTTCATTCGTTTTTAATTATTTGTCAAACACATTTTGTTTTTATGGAATTCTGTTGTTTTCAAGACAATAGAAAGGCCATTGGCTACTGCCTAATAATTTTTGAGAAATTCAAAGTAGTTTAGAAGTTAAGTCAGTAGGGCATGTTTGCCACACCTTCTCCCCAAGATAAAATATGCTACCCAAAGGACTCCCAGATAAAATAGGGTTAATCCTATATAAGCGGGGATTTTTGGGATTCCTCAAAGTAGATTCAATTTTTGAAAAATCGGAAAGATCGGGGAAAACGGGTTAGTCACATGATTGTCGTGGTTTGAAAGTTACTAGAAAAGATGTGGTAGGGGGCGGAATCCGCCCCCTCCTACTCCAGCATATATATATATATATATATATATATATATAGGTTAACTGAAGCTTATTTATTTTCCGAGATGGCCCGATTTTCCGAAATGCTCTTAACAGGATGATTAAGTATACCCCCTTAAAACTATTTTAATTATTTAGCTACGCTAGTTTTCATCTATAAAAGATACTCAGACTTGTGACCATGCCTTCAGATGCGCTTTTTCCGTCATTCGTAGATAAGCGGAAAATTAGTTTCCTTTTGGGTTCCGAATTCGAAGAGGTCTGGGGAGAGGATATAAAAGCAGTGAATTGTAGGTACTGGATCCTCGATTTATCATATGCGGACGGTGCAGTAACTTTAATTTTACCTTTGTTTTAACCTCTTACTTTTATGAAAAAATCGACCAAGAAAAACAATGTTGGTTACAAGGATGTATGACATACAAGAAACAAGAAACGTGGATTTCACACCAACGAGAGCGAGAGCAATGTTATTCATCAATGACAATGTCTCTTCACCCCTTATATAATAATAAAAAATAAATATATAAAATATTACATAAAATACAATAAAATTACAGGTATATAATATACATAAGGTTAAAATATTTATAAAAAGAAAAGTTATTAGAGAGAAAGGTTCTTTGAAAGTAGAGAGATGGGCTAAAAATAATGGTCGTGGATAGTACGCAAGCCTGTAATAAACTTAGTTACAAACACGCGAAAAACAAGGCGCCGGCTGCTCAAATCAGGCGATCGCAATGCATTAACCTCCCTTCCACGCAGTGTCCTGCACGAAACGAAAGCTGCCACACCGCAACAAGTCCTACCCTGTGCAGCCGCCACCCTGTTTCCATGTATTTGCGAACAGGCCTATTGACTACCGATTATCCTCAGAGGAAAAAGAAGTAGTGGTGCGTGGACACTCATCCTTTCGAGATGCCAGCTGTCACTCCAGATTTAAATGTTTCTATCTCCCCAGAGGAACATTTAAGAGGGGGAGGCACATAAGAGCGGGGGGTTGAAACAACCCCCAGTAGGAATAGGGTAGTTCTTTAGTCTACTTCATCAATTATCATTTTAGATAATCGGGGAAATCCGTTAATCCGATCAAAAATAAATCCGATAAACAGTCGTTTTCTATATTTATGTTGCACTAGTGGCAAAACAATATTTGCAAAACTTCCTAGGATTTGTTCCCATGATCACAGCAAGCAAATAAAATTTTGGCATACTTCTAACAAAATTCCTAACACGAAGAAAGTGCTATTACCTTATCAAAACTCTTTTTTGCAGTAGTGAGATTAGAGACATTTTAATATATCGAAGTTAACATAAGTAAAAATCTTTCAGAATAACAGTTATACAATCTTGCGAAAGTGAGTGTTGTCCGACTTATTTGGTTTGAAATATAAGGCTACCAAACATAAGTAGCCTTTACATGGACCCCTACATGAGTTTCACCCTAAACGATCTTTCATTTGATTGGTTACTTCCTCGGCGTTCCTGTAAAGGTTGCCTTAATTAAAGTTAATTAAAATAACTAATTAAGTATAATTAATTAAGCTTGATGAATAATCATAAAAATTATAGTTTATCGCTAATAATAGTTTATTACTATATCATATAAAATGTTTACGCATTCCTGTCAGCAAACATGTTGATACTCTTTATTCATCCTTTTTCAAAGGATGTTTTTTAGATTTCCAACTGTTGATGCAGTTACCTCTCTGTGGGTCCAATAACTTGCAATTTATTGGTAACGTTTATTCACTTTTTTTTGTTATATTTGCTCGCATCAAATCCAATCTGCTCACTTTAGTTTAAAGCTAGTACCAGATTTGCGGATAATTGTAACGCTTCTTACTTTAATTCTTCTCTCATGAACTCTTTGCTTCATCGTGATATTTTCATCCTTCTTTTGAAGTTCAAATTCTTGAATAAAAATATAAACAAACACGTAGAATCTTTACTCCCGGTGGGCAAAAACTCGTTCAAAATCCGCATTAAAGAAAACGCTGTTCTACCGTCTTTACTGCGGATTTTGAACGAGTTTTTGCCTCTTGGGCTAATCATTCGAATTTAAGAAGCAAACATTGAAAGATTACCGACCAGTTAGGGACGACTTGTGATGGCACAACGTCGAACAAATGCATCCTTTTCACATTGTTTCGATGACGTCGTGTGCTTGCAGTAAAAAGCTAACCACAGACTGTTCTTAAATGCGGTTCAACGTAACCGGTAGTCTTGACAACACAATAATTATCTTTAACTTTATTATACATATATATTCAAAGATTACATCAAAAAAAATTAAATTCTAACTTTTAGATTTAAGTTTTTGATCCCATTGTCTTCCTGTAAAAAACATAAAAGGGAAAAGTGCCTAGGTGGAAACTGCACTAGCAATTAAACGGCATTTTCCTTAATTAGCTAAACACTTTATCAGTGTTGTTGTAACTAAATTCCTATTTTTTTAAAATCTTAATTTAAACTTCGTATAACTTCGTAAAATTTAGTGTTCATACCAGTATGACTTCGTATTAACCGGTATCTGATGTTTTTTAGTTTTTCCCAGTGAGCACAAACTTGTTCAAAGTCCGCAATAAAGACGCTAGAACAACATCGTTCGATGTTGCTCTAGCGTCTTTTCTGTAGACTTTGAACAATTTTTTGCCTACTGGGTACGTGATTGCGGATGAAATAAATCTCACACGTACAAATCTTATGTCTAGCACGAGGTTACATTGGAATCTATTAGATAGGCTCTTATAAGGTTTGATCATTCAAGGAAATTGAGTTTCAAAAAAGTACATAACATAAAATAAAAGAGCGGAAAAAACATAAGGAAAGTGCAATTACCTTGGCATTTATTATCATGAAACTTTCGATTAAAACAATCTCTGAGATTCCATAATTTCCATTTACTCTGTAGATTGTCGACAAACATCTTTTTAAATGGTAAACAATATATTTTCTTCAAAACTTTCTTCCTCTGAGAGCTCGTATAGTTGTATTAGTTTGTAAGTCGGTGATACAAAAATACTTATAGTGTTAATTTAGCTAGCCTCATACCACAACGGAAATTACAGAGGAAATTGTTATTAAAATTAGCAGCATGTTCGACAGGCTATCATATATGTGTTCGAACTCATGTATTGGTGATGTAATCGATAGTTTTATACAATTCTGTTATAATTTTATTTTGAATACATATTATAGATTAAAACCACGTAATTGCTAAGTTTGAATTTTGTATCATTCGTGTAGGTGTAAAACAAGCTCACCTTGGCACGAGAGGTGTCACCTTAGAAACTCGTTTTTTGGACGCTTAGACATCAACGAACTGACGTTTCATTGTTTTCCTCAACATAGCTAATTGCATCTTTATATTTAACACAGTGTTGGGCACAAGGAAGCTGAAATTTGATCCGTTCGAAATTATTTACAGACGTGTTTACCATGAATAATTTCCAAAGCATCCAATTTAAGGTTTTTGTGCCAAATACAGATTACATGTAAGTTCGTCATTATTAGACACAAATCAATTGGCAGATAGTTACCTACTTCTATATAATGTTAGTTTTACCTTTACTACTGAGGTAAGACCAATTCCGTGACCTCGTAGCTATCGAACTATCCGTATATAAATCGATTTGTAATTTGATTTTATATCTTTGAAAAGCTCTGTATTCTATCTATTTGGTCGGAATAGTATTTGTTGGTATTGTAAGGAAGGATGTTACCTATATTTATCTATATTTCCCGTTAATACTTGCGAATAGTATAGGTGTATAATCTTAATCCAAACTTCCACTTGCTGAACCTTGTCCTAAAACGCTCGTTTGTTTGGAGATACATTAGCTACAATCCTGGAAAATCTGTAGACAATGTGAATTTTTTGCAAAAAGTCGAAATTTCAACTTAGAGAATGGTATGGAAATTCAAATTTCATGTTGGGCTTTTTTTAACATTTCATGACCCGGGTGTGTGTATGTGTGTGTGTGTGGGGGGGAATCCCTCCTCCGCCCTCCATAACTTTTGAACGACTAATAGTATAAAGATGAAACTTGGCAGGCTAATAGTGTATCATGAAATAAACAAAATAGCAGCAATTTGTCTTTGCTGACGTCAGCATTTTTCTGATGGCGTCATCACAAATATTTTGAAATAACATATTTTGTCAAAAATCAGTATATTCTTAGAAATACGATTAAAAGAGTTCTAGATAACATTTATCCATTCTGTTTTCAGTTTCAGACAGGTATTTCGTTTATCTTTCACATAACTAGTGATACCTAAGCCATATTTATACACACACCTTAAAGATACTACAATAAAGACGCATCAAGCCTCTCAGAAGATTTTATAAACAAGATAGTACCTTTTAATTAACTTTTTAAATTGCTTTTTAATTTAATTTAGGAATTAATTTCCGGAGAAAACACTGCACTGCCATAAAGTCGCAAAAAGGGCAACGCAGCAGATAATGCGCCACTGATTCAATTTGTAAAGTAAATCTACAAAGTGGATTAAGAGTGTCCTGAAAGCCATGTTTAAACCAATAGGATCATGAATATTATAAACAGAAGAGTACCTTGGTCTAAAAAACATCAATTCATTTTTAAAGGCTGAAATGGACTTCAGACATTTGATATCCGGATCAAGATTATTCCTTGCATTATCACAAAAGGGAAAAACGAATACTTATAATGATCAGTTCGTGTGAAAATTTATTTTAGAAGAATTCCTTGAGTCGTATCGTGGGAAAACTGATATGGAGGGATGTATTCTCTTAAATATCGCAGTGCATTACCATTAATAATAGTGGCTTACGTCATTCAGGAGTTTTTCGATTGGTGGTTTTGCTTTACTTCACATGCTATCCTTTTTTTTGGCTTGCAACATAACTTGCATAACCAGATATTAAGGTGGATTCCCATTAGCGAAAAAATTCCGCGCGGAATTGACGTCACACGTCGATTTCTACCAACGGAATGTCTTCATTTGGGTGGAGCTTTTTAGTTTCCATGTGCTTAGATGCTTAGTATAAGTTTAATAAAGAAAAGGTCAATATGGGCTCGACTATTTCCTAATGATATTTTCTAATGGATTATCTCCGAAATTCGTTACCATGGGAAGAGTGCTTTGTCCCGAAGAAACCAATCAATTGCAAGCTCATTGACAGTTATCATAATAGATTAATTCTCCTCAAAATTATTGAATTTTAATTTTTTAAAGCTGCTAAGATATCTGCTTTTGGTAACGAATTTTAGAAACGGCCCCTAATGATTTCATCAGGATGCTACATTTGGCTTTTAAAATAAACTTGAAAAATGACTAATAATTTACTGTGATAGTTGGGAGAATGTAAAGATAGATTATGTCATTAAGCTAAAAATGATTGACTTCGTCGCTCATTCTTAAAATTGTATTAGTTGTCAGAAGTTTTTTTTATTTCTGATGCAAACCTATAAAAGGTTTTCTATTAATGGAAAACCGGGTGTACACACAGTGTCAAAAACTGCCTGATCTAAAGCAGAAGACTATACTCAATAAACACTCAACCACGGGTGATGTTCGGCAGTCATATTATGGCAATACATAGTTTTTCACGTTGTGTGTCCCAACAAATCACAACGAGATAGTCATACCGGGACATTTTTAAAATCAGTTTTGATGATATTCTCTACTTCCTATATTTCAATATTTTCCTGTTATCCTTCCTGTTCACAAACAAATGAATATACCATGAAATTATTTATGTTATGTCATGTATGAGATGATTGCGCTGATGCAGGTAATGTATACTCATATATGTTGCTTTGTCAGATTACAAAGTTTAGGTATTTTACGTACATTATGCTTATGCTTAGGCATGTGTTTAACAAACCAAGTAAAAGGTTAACGTGCACTTCAGTATTACGTCATAGATATTTCCCTGAAACCTGCTGGCACATAATCCCAAAACAATTAACCGCGTAATTAAATGTTATGTTTTCTATGTAGATTAATTAGCATGTGTCTGTTGATGTACCAATTTAAGAATTTATACGAGCATGCAAGTGTTTATTTCTAGGAAAGGTTACATGCGGGGGTTTCAATATTAAATACTAGCAACTCGTGACATTTAGAAACAAAAAATCATGACATGCAGCTACATTCCATTCTCTTCCTTATTTCGTACACTTTTTCATGCGAAACTTTGTTTTCCTCAAAGCAAATGTGATTAATTGATTCACATTATGATTAATATAACTGATAAACACTGTCTAATCAGTGCAACGAAGACATCTATCTGTATATCAAATGCGCCATATTTTTGAGTATTATTATTGCCCCCTAAACATATGACAAAATAACAAAATAATAACCGTTAAGGAAATGGAAATACGGATGTTCACCACAAACAATATAACGAGTTGTTCCTTAACCCTATTTCAACCAAAAGAAAAATTGTGTAATTTTACGTTGTGGCCTTGGTGAACCTAAATTTGATAGTGGGTGTGACAAAAAAAACTTTCGCGATGTCAATAGCACAATTTTCTGCCGTCGAGAATTTTTTCTGAAATACGTTTCAATAAGATAATACATTAGATAATACATCTAACAAAGACTACAATCATGGACATAGAATAATGGACATTTCACAAAGTTTCACGAACTATATACGCCACAAGTAAAACATAAATGCGGAAAAAGACCAAGAGAAGACCATAGTAGGTGTCGCTTTTGACAACTAACGCCATTAAAAATGCCATTATAATGATATTGAAATACGGACTAGAAATCTCCATCATAAGTAGTACCGCGGAAACCTTGAAATCTCCATCCTAAGGAGTACAGTAGAAACTCTTGTAAACCTCCATCATGAAGAGTACAGTGGAAACTCTTGGAATCTTCATCATAAGAAGTGCAGTAGAAACTCTGGAAATCTCCATCGTGAGGAGTACAGTGGAAACTCCATAAACCACCATCTGTGATTGACAAGAAGTTTGTTGTCATTCGTTCTATTTTCGGTTCAAAGGTTTTCGCTTATAATACTTACCAGTTTCTCCCTGATTTGGTACCCTGTTTATATGGATTTATACTACACAAAGAACGAAGTTGCAGTCTACATTCATTCTCAAACTGTCTCCGTCTTGCAGAGATACTTGTTTTAAAAGTAGTTGAGATTTCACTACAGCGCAAAAGCATGCCTCTATTCCCCTTTTTCTGATCAAAATTAAATCATTTTGAGAGTACAAATATTGACACCATTAAAATGTATTAGTAATTCTCGTTCCTTATCTGGTTATTTTGGATAAATAATGAATTACTGTTGTCACTGTAATCACTGTAATCACTGGCCACACTGTAATTAAGGAAATAACATCCAATCTAACTACATCGTTTATGACTTAATAATATTATATACAGTTTCCTTACTGACCATATAAAGATATATTGAACAAAGCAATCACTGAATGTGCCTATTCCATCCAGTGCAAATACATTTCCAAGATCATCAGTAAACAAGTTTTTTTCCACTAGGATACCTGCTGGCACACGATGTATCGGGGAAACAACGTCGAAATAACAACAAAATGACGTCGCTTTAACGTTGTTTCGACGTCGTGTGCTCACTAATTGAATCAGGAGCATGAAATGGTTTTAACATGTATAACCAAGTCGGCAAAAACCTGTTCAAAGTCAGCAAAATAACGTTAGAACAACGTTCAAAGAACGTTGTTCTAACGTCATTTTGCTGACTTTGGACAGGTTTTTACCGACTAAGACTTGACTTGACACAATAACCTTTTGAATTAATTATTTTTTCAGATACTTATCGCAATATAAATTAGATAGCTAGTTGCGTGCATCAGATAATGGTATGTGATTATACTCAGCAACAAACCGCAAATTATAAAACAAACTAACGACATAACACAACGTCAAACACTATCAAATATACGCTCCCGTACATGACTATTTAAGGATTATGTATTGACGCCAATAATCGTCAATTTAGGTAGGCAACCAGTGGGCAATCACCTATTCAAAGACTCAAGTATAGATACTAAAACAGCGTTTTCTAACTTCTTTACTGATGACTTTGAACAAGTATTTTCTCCTTGGGTATAATCCAACAACTTTGTTTCCACTTTAGTTAGCCTTTTGATAAATGATAAGTAACAAAAATCAACCTTTTTCCCAAGGCTTTTTGCCTTTTCGATATTTCAAAAAGGCAAGAAGCCCTGGGAACGAGGTTGAGCAAAAATACCAAGGATTTGGCAACACGTATTTTAAGAACAAAAAATGTTATCCAATAGAATAGTTTCTTGATAATTGCACAGACTTCTTATACCGAGGTAAGGGAAAGAAGTTCCCAGATAAAAGACAGCAAACAATAACAAAAAATTAAGAAAAAAAGAACCATCAACAGTCCTACTGCAATGGGCACACGGCTTCAGATCAACGCTGGTAAAAGAACGAAAACAGAATTTAAGTCTTTTATGACTGTTACCCTTTGCTATTTACAATGTTTTAACGGTCATTTTTTTTGTCCTATTTCGTATACTTATATGGTAATGCACACAAATAGATATTATTTTCTAACACAATGATTTTATTGTGTAAGATAATAATATTTGTTTTCTTTAATTACCTCCAAAGAAAATGAAATAGGACAAAAGAAATTACCGTTAAAATAGTGTAGATAGCTACGGGTAAATGCCACAAAAGACTTAGATACAAAAAGTGTAAACATTTGTACCTTAAACCTAGCCTAGAGAATAATTGGTCTACAGGAAATCAAACTAAGAAAATCGGAAGATAAAATGGTAATCAAGCAAAATCGGAATTTACGGCTGTCAAGATTCTAACGCTACAAGCAATCACATAAATATTTGAGACAAGGCAAAATTCGAGCAAAAATTCAAAATTTCCAATTAGTTAAAAAGCCTTAAATTTTCGGTAACAAACCTAAAGACACAAAAAATCGAATAAGTTCCAAGAGCCTGGGTACTAGGCTGCTATGACAGCAGAATTTGTCGAGTTTGCAAAAAGACCCAAGATCCTAAGCCTTAAGTCTACTCGGATAAACCTCTGAGGAAAACCTCAAGGGACGTCTAGTGGTCATTTTCCGTATTTACGTTTTACTTGTGGCTTGTATTGCTTGTCGAAATTCGT
>JAULBZ010003241.1:0-16865 GCA_032360805.1 Neoturris breviconis
AAGATCTTGATTAGAATTTTTATATCTTTCTAAAAGTGATTAGTGGAAATGGTTTGCGTATAAATATAAAAATCTTAAGATCTTGATTAGAATTTTTATATCTTTCTAAAAGTGATTAGTGGAAATGGTTTGCGTATAAATATAAAAATCTTAGGATCCTGATTAGAATTTTATATCTTTCTAAAAGTGATTAGTGGAAATGGTTTGCGTATAAATATAAAAATCTTAAGATCTTAAGATTTTTATATTACTAGGTTGCATTAGGAGTTTGCTAAAGTAAACTAAATAGGTTATTGGGTTCATACCCCGGGTGAAGAAAATCATTTCTCTTTAGCTAGGCAAAGTTTATTCCTCAAATGGCTCCCTTGTATTGGAGTTTAAGACTATTATTGGTTTGAGTGGTTTTAGGTAGGGTGTGTGTATTGGTTTGGTGGTTAATAGGGCCAACTCGCTATTCTTTTCGCTATAAGAATTAGGGGGGTTGGGGAAATTTGGTTAGATACTGGGGCTTCTAACTCTTTGTATGGGCAGTTCGATTCTGTCCGTCCCTTAGGTGGTAGTAATTATTTTTGGTGTGGGTTATCTAATACTTGTATTAGGCTTGAGGATGGGTTTGACTAAGCACCCATTAGGTGTTGGTGGGGCTATTTTGTTTCTTTATATATTTGGCAGGGTATTAGTTGCTTTCAGGATTAGTTTTGTTGCGGGTGTGTTTCTTTTTTTAACTGGCGTGAGAGGCATGATGGTGGCATTTCTTTATGTTGTTGCTTTATGCCCCAATCCCGTTTTTATTTCTAAGGGTACGGGAATTTCTTATAGAGAAATTTGGGTGAAGGTTATAATAGTTGGGTTTATATGCCCTCTAGCGGTGCTTTTAGTTAGCGGGACGGGTTATTATGGCCTAGAGATAGGAAGCCTAAGGGAATCTTCTCAATGATTGCGTGACCCCGTCATGTGTGGGGGGTTGGCGGAATTAATGCCTGTGTTAGGGTTTCTATTGTTTTTGTGTATAGTGAGTGTGGTGGTGTTGTGCGGGCAGCAGAAGCAATGCTTAGGTGGAAGGGGTGTGAGGTTCACTAAGCGGCATTATGTATAATAGGTTAGATTGATGTAAAATAGAAAATAAGATAAAATATGAATTGACATAAGGTTGTGTATAATTTAGAAATATATAGTAATTAGCTTTATAGGTTAGGAAATTATAGTAATAAAGAATAGGTCGAATCTAATACTTTTTGCATCATGGCTTATAGAGTGAGATAAGTGAGGTTCATGCCCGAAAGTGCCGGATCTATGTCAGCTAAGTTAAATAAGTTTGTTTCTAATGTTGCAGAATTAGGTTAGAAGGTTGATATAGTGTGAAATACTATTCGAAGGTGCTGGTAGCTGGTTGGGTACAAAATGTATCGAAGTACAGGGAAAGCTTAAAATTTAATTTTAATTTAAAAATTTAGCTTTCACTTATGCGTTAGGGGGTTAGCTCTAGCGCTTTAAGGGAATTTACTGAGTTTTAAAGTAGGATTTATATTGTCCATTTTTAAAATATTTATTCAAAGAATTTGCGAGTAAAAAAGTTTTATTAGGTAGTCCCCTATAAAGTATAATTTATACTTTTAAATTAGTATAAGATTAGTAAATATTAAAGTTAGAATAGCGTAGAACAGGGGTTTAGGCCCCCAAACTAAATTTATGCTTATATGGAGAAGAAATTTATGTTTCAAGATTTTCCTAATGAACTCGGCAAATAATTTCTGCACCTGTTTATTAAAAACATGGCTTTCTGAGGTATATTAATAGAAGGTCTGGCCTGCCCGGTGGAAGAAATTCTTAACGGTCGCAGCTACCACTGTGCGAAGGTAGCGTAATAGGTCGTCCCTTAATTAGGGGAAAGTATGAATGGTCGGATGTTGGAAAAGCTTTATTAGGAGAATAAATTGAATTTTACTTTCCAGTGCAAAGGCTGGAATTTAGTTATTAGACGAGAAGACCCTGTTGAGCTTGGTAAGGCTAACTCTAGGGGAGTTGGTTGTATATTTGTTCGGGGCTGAAGGGAAGGGAAATTAATGCCTTCTATATTAATAAAAGATCCAATATGATTGATTGGTAGAAGATAGTTACCACAGGGATAACAGCGCAATCATTCTGATAAGGCCATATTTAAGGAGTGGTTTGCGACCTCGATGTTGAATCAAAATTTCTACTTGGTGTAGCAGCTAAGTTAGTGGGACTGTTCGTCCTTTAAAATTTTACGTGATTTGAGTTTAGACCGGCGTGAGCTAGGTCGGTTTCTATCTGTAAGTTTAGAGGCCTCAGTACGAAAGGATCGGGCTTCTTGGTAAAGTACTAAAAGGTTAAGAGGTTTCTTAATGGGGTGTATAAAATTTACTATGTGCAATAGGGCTGGCAGGCTGATGGCCTGAAGGTGGGTAGTAAAAATGATAGCAGATGCTTTTTCTATATTTGACTATGGTGGGGCAATAGGGTTAGTGATGGTGGTTAGTTGGGGGGGTAGATGGGTTGCTTTGTGGTTTATGTTATTCGGGTCAGATCAGTGGGTGATGGACAGGCGGTTTGTGAGGGGTATGACGGTTTTAAGTGAGTTCTTTGGCCGTCAAGTGCTTGGGAGAAGTCGAATAATTCACGGGTTCGGGTTTTTCTGTGTTGGGTTGTTTACTTATTTAAGGTTTATTGGTATTTATTCAATTTTTCCTTATATATTTTGCTTAACTGCTCATTTTTCTCATAACTTTTGTATTTCTATAGTTTTATGGTTTGCCACTTTGTTTTTAAATCTGGTTATTAGGGCAAGGGGGTTTAGAAGGCATTTTGTTCCTAGTGGGCTTTCTTGATATCAAGCAGCGCCCGTGGGTGTTTTTGAAATGGTTAGTAACTTAAGGCGGTTTATTACCTTAGGCGCTCGACTAACAATAAATATGATTGCCGGGAAGTTGTTATTGTGTGTGGGCAGGGCTTTTTTCGGTGCTATATTATTGAATGGCAGGATTTTTAGAATTGGTGGTATATTTTTTTTATTTCTTTTAATGGCTTTAACCGGTTGGGAGATAATCGTTGGGATTATCCAAGCTTATATTTTTACTTTTCTTAGGGTGACCTATATTGATGAGGCACCTACTTATAAGGTTTAATATTATATAATGGTAGGAATAAACCGAATAAATGGTATGAATGATGTTTTTTTTAATGGAAGAAATATAATGGGAACTTCAGCGGCGGGTGGGCGTGTGCCGCGTACTGGCTATCATTTAGTTGATCCAAGCCCTTGGCCTATTATGGTTAGAGCTGGTGTGATAAATGAAGCCGCTTCATTTATTAGGTTTGTACATAACGGGAGGTATACTTTAGTGAATTTTTTATGCGCTACTTGATTATTGTTAAGTTCTTTTTACTCTTGGATAATGGATATTGTTACTGAGGCTACTTATTTAGGTTGCCACACTTCAATTGTCGCTCGAGGGTTGAAGATCGGATTTACCTTGTTTTTAATTTCTGAGGCGTTTTTCTTTGTAGGATTTTTTTGAGCTTGATTTAGATCGGGAATTGGTAATTTATCTTCTGGGTGTTTATGGCCTCCACGCCCTATTATTCCTGTATATCCTTGGGGGGCTCCATTATTTAATACTGCTATTTTGTTAGCTTCAGGAGCTGCAGTAACATGGGCCCACCGTGCAGTGGCTATTCACGATCGTGAAGAGGCTATAATTCCATTAGGGTTGTGTGTATTAGCCGGTGTAGTTTTCTTACGTTTTCAGTTTGGGGAATATAAGGCCGCTTCGTTTACAATTGCTGATAGTGCTTATGGGAGGTGTTTCTATATATTAACAGGTTTACATGGTTCACATGTTCTTGGTGGTACTTTGTTTTTAGCTGCTATATTGGTGCGTAATTATTTTTGCCATTTTATTCGCCCACATCGGCATATGGGTGTGGTGTTCGCTGTATGATACTGACATTTTGTAGATGTAATTTGGCTGATTGTATTTGTTTGGGCTTATGTGTGGCCCTATAAGAATTGAATTGGCGATAAGCTTCTGTAAATAGGATGGGAAGCTTTGGTATGGGGAATTATTTTAAACCCGGCTATTATTATATTTATATTAGTGTCTCTACTGGGGACTGTGTTTGTATTTATGAGAAGCGGCCTTTTTGGGATATGGATTAGGTTGGAGTTAGGGTTTTTCGGGTTTCTTCCTATTCTTAACGGTAAGGCTGCTAGTGAAAACGAGGCTGCCGTGAAATATTTTGTGGTTCAGAGTGTAGGTTCTGGGTTAATTCTAGTTAGATTCCTTTTATTCAGAAGAAGTTCTAGATTTCTTTTTTCCACATTGGAAAGCGCAGCAGATCTCATTATGGTTACAGGTTTCATAGTGAAGCTGGGTGTATTTCCTTTTCATTTTTGGTTTCCTAGGGTGATAAGAATGGCTTCTTGATTTAGGTGTTTCTGGTTAAGGGTCGTACAAAAGGTTGGTCCTTTTTGGGGGGTTTCTGGTTTGGGGATATCTTCTTGGTTGGTGGATAGGTTTGTAGTGTTTCTGGCAGTTACCTCTTTAATTGGTGCATTTGGCGGTCTTGCGCAAGTGCAATTTCGGCCTTTATTGGCCTATTCCTCTTTGGGACAAACAGGTTGGATGGGGTTAGTTGCACTGTTAAGCTTAGATTTATTTTTCTTTTATATAGTGTTATATTCAACTTTATTAGCTGGTTTGTTGTTAACTTTATATGTGATGAACTCTTATAGAGTGAGGAATATTGCTGGTTGGTCTTTTTGTAACGGTTTATTTTTTTGAGTTTTCTGTGGGGGTTTTTTCGTTTCTTTAAGAGGATTGCCCCCATTGGCAGGGTCTGCTTTAAAGCTGGTCGGAATTTTAGTTGTGATTAGGAGCTATCCTATTATTTTAGTGTTTTTGATTTTAAGGTCTATAATTAGCTTGTATTACTATTTGAGTATGTTTATTAGGAGGGTTACCTGTTTAGGATCCTCAAATTACGGGTTAAATAGGAGGTTTTTAGATTCTAAGGGATTAATACTATTAGTTAGGTTTGTGATAGTATTAAATTGGCTTGGGGGGTTTCCTTTATTTGTAATATGTGGTGGCCTTGTTTTGTAGCAGGTTGTAGTTTAAGAAAAATAAAGGCTTTGGGAGTCTTTGATTCTACTGATGTAGATGTCCTGATTTTAGTTGTGGGGTGGTGTAAAGGCACGTAAAGTTTTGGACTTTAAAGCGATAGGTTGATCTGTTTCCTACAAGCCTTGTAGTTTATAAAAATATTAAGTTGCAGCCTTAAAGAAGAGGTTACTCCTAGGCTTAGTACTATACTTTAAGGTAAAAGGTTAGATTTGCATTCTGAAAATGGGAAAATATTTCTCTAGTGCTGTTGTTCAGGTAGTTCAAATTACAGGACGTAACGTTGAAGCTGTTAAAGTAGATTTTTATCTCTTGGACACATACAAAGAGCGGAATTAAGTTCTTATGGTGGGGGTTATAGGTCTATAATGCGGTGGTTGTGTAGAACTAACCACAAGGATATTGGAAGTTTGTATTTTGTTTTAGGATTATGGTCCGGTTTAGTGGGGTTAGTGTATAGGACTATAATACGGACAGAGTTAATACATCCTGGTTCTTTTTATGGTGAGTCTGTTTATAATGTTTTAGTAACTTCACATGGGTTGTTAATGATTTTTTTTATAGTGATGCCTTTAATAATTGGATTTTTTGGTAATTGGGCTGTGCCGCTTTTATTAGCTGCTCCCGATATAGTTTTTGCACGTTTAAATAACCTTAGTTTTTGGTTATTACCTGCAGCTACTGTTTTATTATTAATATCAAACGAAGTGGAGGAAGGAGTTGGTACAGGCTGAACGCTTTACCCTCCCTTGTCTGCTTGATTGGGCCATCCTGCCCCAGCAATGGAATTTATAATTTTAGGTTTACATATTGCTGGGATGTCTTCTATTTTTGCAAGTATTAATTTTGTTACTACAGGTGCTAATATGCGTCCTGAGGGGGTGGCTCCTCAGCGTACTACTCTTTTTGTGGTATCAGTTGTTATTACATCGTTTCTGTTAGTTGTGGCTATGCCTGTTTTGGCAGCCGGGTTAACAATGCTTTTAACTGATCGGAATTTTAATACTTCTTTTTTTGACCCTGTGGGTGGGGGAGATCCTGTTTTATTTATTCATTTGTTTTGGTTCTTTGGACACCCTGAGGTGTATATTTTAATCCTTCCAGGGTTTGGTATTATTTCACATGCTACTGCAGTTCACTGTGGTAAGAAGGGGGCGTTCGGTTCATTAAGGATAGTTCATGCAATGGTGAGAATTGGTATTCTAGGGTTTCTAGTTTGGGGGCATCACATATTCACTGTAGGAATTAATATTGATAGTCGAGCCTATTTTAGGGCAATTACTATGATTATTGCCGTGCCTACTGGGGTAAAGGTCTTTAGGTGGTTAGGTACTTTAGCCGGGGGAGTTGTGCGAAAGAGGGCTGCCATATATTGGGCTGTTGGGTTCTTATTTTTTTTTACATTTGGAGGGTTGACCGGTATTATTCTCTCTAGAGCTTCTTTGGATGTAGTTTTGCATGATAGGTACTACGTTGTTGGGCATTTTCACTACGTATTAAGTATGGGGGCGGTTTTTGCTATCTTTTGTGGATTTCATCACTGATTCCCTTTAATGAGCGGGGTTGGTCTTCATCAGGTGTGAAGAAAGAGTCATTTTTTTGCTATGTTTGTAAGTGTAAATGTGACGTTTTTTCCGCACCATATATTAGGGTTAAGGGGTATGCCTCGGCGATACTCTGACTACCCTTATTGTTATAAGAAGTTACATATAATGTCTAGATGAGGGGCATTCGGTGATTATATTTCTACTTGAATGTTTTTATTTATTTTGTGGGAGGGTGTGATTGCTCGGCGACCTTTAGTTTTTGCTGCGGTTTGTGGAACATCTCTTGAGTATAGCCAGCATGGATACCCTTTACCACATCACAATTGAAGGACAAACCCTTTAATTTATTCCTATCCTAAGGGTAGGCATTACGGAACGGCTGGGTTTATCCGTGTTTTAAAGATGCGGGATGGGGGAGAGGAGGTTGTGGTTGAGCCTAGGCGTTACAGAGATGGTGAATTCCCAGATCGAGGTCAGGGTTGAGTGTAGAAAAAGGTTGATAGAAAAGTATTTTTATGGCAAGAAGTTAGAAGGCCTGGCGTTACCTTCTTTGTTAATCAGGTTTTTAGCTTTTATGGAGGTGGTTGCCCTTAAGAGTTACGGCAGTTGTGTTGAAACTATTAGTTTCAATGCCGGTTGATGAATAGAAGACTACCTAAGTGTTAGATTAATTAGTTTGACTTTATTTGTTATTATAATTAGGTTAGTCGCAAGAGACGACGACTATATACTAGAAAGGAGGTGGGAGAAGTTTGCAAGGATAGTTGTGCTCATTGGCATGAGGTGTATCTGTTTTTTTTGTTGTGCGGATTTTTTCCTTTTCTTCTTTTTCTTTGAAAGAAGTTTACTTCCTACGGCAGTGCTTATTCTTGGTTGGGGCCATCAACCCGAACGGTTGCAGGCGGGGCTACAGATGGTTATCTACACAGTATGTGGGTCGTTACCTTTTTTGGTTTTATTGTGCGGGATTTGGCTTGATTGTGGCACTGATAAAATAGTAATTTTATACCACAGTAGGCAGGAGATGGTAAGGGAGTCTATGGTATTCTGATTTTTATTAATGGTGGGCATGCTAGTGAAGGTTCCGGTTTTCTTTGTGCATGGGTGATTACCTAAGGCCCATGTTGAAGCACCCTTGAGAGGTTCTATGATATTAGCTGGAATTTTATTAAAGCTTGGTATTTACGGAATTTGCCGTGTTTTATGGTGTGTGGGGGTCCCACCTATGGAGTGGGTGTACACATTAATAGTGGTAAGCTTGTGAGGTGGTGTGGTGTGCTCTTTTTTGTGTTTATGTTTTTACGATATTAAGTCTGTGATTGCCTATTCTTCTATTGCGCACATGTCTCTCAGTTTAGGTGGCATTATGAGCTTAAGGCATTTGGGTTGAATAGGTGGAATTTGCATGGCAATTGCTCACGGTATTTGCTCTCCTTGCTTATTTAGCCTTGCTAACTATACTTATATGGGGAGAGGTTCTCGAAGAATTTTGTTATGTAAGGGTATTTTGAAGAGATTACCCATTCTCAGTTCTATATGGTTTATATTTTGTGTTGTTAATATAGGTTGTCCACCTTCTATTAATTTTTTTAGAGAGTGTATATTATTTTGTAGTATTTTAGGTTTTAGTTCAACATTAGTTAGTTCTTTGTTTCTCATATGTTTTTTGGCGGCTGGTTATTCTTTATTTCTTTACTCTACAGTGAATCACGGGTATCAAAGGTTTAGGGTGCGATGTTTTGGGGGGCTCAGATTGCGGTTCATAGTGTGCATGGTTATTAGATTAATTATACTTTTTGGACTATTTATTTTTTTAGATGTTGTATTTTTGTAGTGGGGGCGGGTATAGTTTAAAAAAAATGCTGCTTTGTGGGTGCAATGTTAGGCATAATGTCTTGCTCGTACGGTCTCTGTTTGGCAATATTTGGTTTTGAAAACCGATTAAGGACGTTCGACTCGTCCAGTGGCTTAAGCTTTTATGGTGTAATAAACACACTAGATTTTCGATCTAGAGTTAGAGTTTTAATCTTTTGAGAGTATTGTTAAATGTCGGTATGGGGAGTTTATATTTGCTTATCTTATTTATTGTGACCTTAGGCTTGGTGGCGGTAGGGTATTTGCTTGGCATGAAGGCTAATTATAGTCGCGAGAAGTTGAGGACTTACGAGTGTGGGTTTGAGCCTATGGCAAGATCTCGTCAGGCTTTTTGCTTGCGGTTTTTTATTTTGGCCATTATTTTTTTAGTTTTCGATGTGGAGATTGCTTTATTAATTCCTTATATACTAACTGTGGGTGTAGGTATGAGATCTTATGTGCGCGTACTTGTTTTTAGGTTCGTGGTGATCTTAATATTAGGTCTTCTACACGAGTACAACGAAGGTTCTTTGGATTGGATACTATAAGTAGGGTTATTCAATGCTATGCCGGATAATCGGGCTATCTTGATGTGGTAGAATATGTGGGTGTTAATCCTTCTGGCATTATGATCCTAATAGCTAATAAAAGTGGGCGACTCTTAATCGTTTGATGTAATTTAATTTACTTAGGGTAGTGGTATTGTATATTTCTTTCTTTTTGTTTTTTTTATCTTTAGGGTTGGTTTTTACACAGAAAAGCCATTTTTTAAGGGTGCTTCTTGTTTTGGAGCTTATAACGTTAAGTCTTTTTATAATGATTGTCTGCATTATAGGAACGGGTAGGGGGTTGACAAGTATTAGTTTTGGATTGGTTTTTTTAGTTTTTGGTGTATATGAGGCTGCTAACGGACTAGGCTTATTGGTAAGCCGTAGGCGTGCTAGGGGGGTAGACCAGCTTAGGGGCTTATTTGCATTAAGATTCTAATTAATTAGGGGGCGGCTGTAGAAGTGGTAAGTTGTAGCCTTATTTATGGGATAATTATCTCTCTCCTGGCTGTATAGCTTAAGTAAAGAGCGTTGGTTTTGTAATCCTTTGGTGCAGGTATGCTATAGCCTATCAAGGTAGTAGAATAAAATATGTGAGACTTAGGATCTTATGGTAGGATAAATTATCTTTCTTGATGAGGAGGTAGTTTAAAATAAAATGGAAGATTGTCAATCTTTTGATGTCAAATTAGACTCTCCTTTCTCAAGATAGTAAAAATAATACGTTGGAGTTAAGTTCCTAAGATGGAGCGGTGACTTCTCTTGAGATATGATTGTAGGCGGTCTTGCAACGGTTTTAAGGATGGTGGTTGTATTACTAGGTGTGGCTTACTTTGTGATTATTGAGCGTAAGGGTTTGAGAATTGTGCAACGGCGTCATGGGCCTAATAAGCCAAGGTTAATTGGGTTGTTATTGCCAGTCGCAGATGGTGTGAAGCTTTTATCAAAGGAGTGAGTAGTGCCAGTTGCAGCTAATCAAGCTTTATTTTTATTAGGTCCTGTCTTTGTCTTTTTTTTTTCGTATGGGTTATGGTTAATCTATCCTGTGAGGCACCCAATAGTATTTCTAAAATTGAGCATTCTTTATTTTCTATGTATGTCTAGGGTTAAGGTGTTTGGGGTAATTATGTGTGGGTGAAGCTCTAATTGTCAATATGGGCTATTAGGCGCTATACGTGCAGCGGCTCAAAGAGTTTCCTATGAGGTTGGGTTTACTACCTTATTATTCTGTCCCCTACTGTATTTAGGAACTTTTGAGCTGTACGAAATGCGGATAAGGGGGGGTTTTTATGTTTTAAGGTGTTTGGAAGTATTTTTTATATGATTTGTAAGAGCTTTGGCTGAAACTAATCGAACTCCTTTTGACTTTGTGGAAGGGGAGTCTGAATTAGTATCTGGCTATATAGTTGAGTATGGCGCATTTGGCTTTACTCTTTTGGTTTTAGCTGAATACGGGAGAATTATATTTATGAGGGTTGTTTGTGCAGCTTTGTTTTTTAGGGTAGCGGTTAACTTATATATTATCGGTGATGTAGTTTTTACTTTAATTGCGGTTTTTATTAGTTATTTATTTATTATTGTGCGTGGCACATTACCTCGTTATCGGTACGATAAGTTGATGGACCTATGTTGAAAGGTTATGCTTCCATTGTCTATTGGGTTTTTTATGTTGAGCATAGTTATTAGAAGTTAGATAGGCTTTATTATAATAAAGAATAACTAGTTGTTACCTAGGAGGTGCGGATTTTCTGCAAGCTTAATTGAGGTACACATTTAAGGTTTATAATTATTTTAATGGTTTGGTGTGCTTGATAATTTGAATTGGGTGAGTGGGTGGTAGTTTTATCTTAAATGGGGGTAGTGTAGTTGTAGAGTTAGATATGCTAGGGGGCGGGGTTTTAAATATGAGTATTCCTTTTATGTTTGACGTTTATAGGGTTTTATTTAGTTTAGTAGTAATCCTGATTTCTAGATGTGTAATACTATATAATGGGTTTTATATAGATGGTGAGTTATTTTATAATCGTTTTTGTAAGTTGGTATTACTATTTGTAATTTCTATACTATTTCTGGTTATAATTCCTAATTTTTTAGGGTTAATGTTGGGCTGGGACGGGTTAGGTTTAACCTCTTACTTATTGGTGATTTATTATCAAGACAAGCGATCTTTAGGGTCTGGGACAATCACGGTTTTAAGGAATCGGGTGGGAGATGTGTTGTTTTTTATTGCTATTTCTCTGGGGAGGGCATTATCTAGGTGGGGTTTTGTGGATTTAAGAATAAGTGAAGTTAGAAGACTTTTATGTGGGGTTGTAGTGGTGGGTTGTATAACTAAGAGTGCGCAGATACCATTTTCTGCGTGACTACCTGCGGCGATAGCGGCACCTTCTCCTGTTTCTGCTTTGGTTCATTCATCTACTTTAGTAACAGCTGGCGTATATGTGTTAATTCGATTCTCTGGTTGCATTGTAGGTGGTTGGTATCTATTTTTAGGTATTATTTCTAGGTTGACTATACTAATATCTGCTATCAGTGCTGTGTTTGAGCCTGATGTGAAGAAGGTTGTGGCTTTATCTACTCTTAGGCAGTTGGGGGTTATAATGTTAGCTATTTCTGTGGGGGCAGTGAGGATTTGTTTCTTTCACTTAGTTAGTCATGCTTTGTTTAAGGCTTTGATGTTTTTATGTGTGGGTAGGGTAATCCATTTTTCCGGGATTCAGGATTTGCGCTACTTAGGAGCTTTTGCCTATAAGAGGCCTATTATTATAGGATGGTTAGTTGTGGCTTGCCTTTCTTTAATGGGGTTTCCTTTTTTATCAGGGTTTTATTCTAAGGATTTAGTGATTGAGTCTTTTTTAAGTGGGGGAATAAGGTTGGTGTTATTCTTTATAGTAGTTCTTTCTACTTGCCTTACCGCAATTTATGGGGGTTGAATGGTCTATAGGTTACTAAGTTCAAATATAGGGGTGAGCTTTGTGGGGTCAATGGTGTCTAATGAATATGTAGTAATTCCTTGTAGGATTTTAGGGTTAGGGGCTCTATTTGGTGGAATATTTATGCAGTCTGTAGTAATTAATTTTAATGAGTTCTTTGTTTTGCCTAGAATCTTAAAGTTAATTCCTATTTTATGTGTTTCTTTTGGAATTTTATTTCTACTCATATACGGGTACGGGCAAGTCTGAGGCCGATATGGGAGTTTAAGATACAGTGCTGGCGTAAGCCTGCGAGAGATGTGGTGAAGTTTTCTATCTAAGATATGGTTTTTACCTCAATTAAGAAGGGATTTATTTTCTAATGAGGTTTTAAGCTTAAGGGCTGATGTCAAGGGGCTCATTGAAGATGGTTATTTAGAGTATTCATTTGGTGGGGATGGAGTGTGGCATAAGAGTTGGAGTTTTAGTTCATACTATGTTAGTAGCCAGTTTGATTATATTGGCGTGTGTTTTGTAAAGGGTTTTCTTTTTTTGGTTATTGTTAGTTTAATGTGTTTTATAGTTTCTATTTCAGGAGGCAGTATTAGTGTATATGTAGTTTCGGCCTACAAGGAGGACTTGAGCGTCCCTTGCTGTCATTTCTTATGCTCCTCGTCATAATAACAAAATTTTACACGCTGTTGCAGGAAGTTTTTATGATTTACCTTGCCCTATTAACCTAAATATATGGTGAAATTTTGGTTCTATATTGGGAATGCTGTTAGCTATTCAAATTCTTAGAGGTTTTATTATAGCATGCCATTATACCCCACATGAGGGTTTAGCGTTTTCATCTGTAGTACATATTATGCACGATGTGCATGAAGGTTGACTATTTCGAAGTTTACATAGAAATGGGGCTTCGTTTTTTTTTATGTGCATTTACGCCCATATTGGGCGAGGCATATATTACCATTCTTTTGTTCTCCATAAGACGTGGAGGGTGGGTGTTACTATGTATTTAATATTAATAGCGATTGCCTTTTTAGGTTATGTCTTACCGTGGGGGCAGATGTCTTATTGAGGTGCAACTGTTATTACTAATTTGTTTAGGGCTATTCCTTACGTTGGAAATATAGTCACTCAATGAATTTGAGGGGGGTTCACAGTTTGTGATGCCACCTTGAAGCGTTTTTATGTTTTGCATATGTACTTACCGTTTGCACTTGGGGGATTGTTTATAATCCACATATATTATTTACATGATACAGGGTCAAATAACCCTCTTGGAGTGGACGATGGGGGGGATTTAGTTTCTTTTCACCCTTATTACTCACATAAGGATTTTGTAGGTATATTAATTATAGTGGGGACTTTGTTTTTAGTGGTTTTGTTCGCACCAGATGTTTTTGGCGCTGCTGAAAACTATATCCCTGCAAATCCATATAAGACCCCTATTCACATTCAACCTGAGTGGTATTTTTTGTTTGCGTATACAATTTTACGGAGTGTACCTAATAAGGGCGGTGGTGTGGCTGCTTTAGCTGGGTCTGTCTTAATTTTATACTTAATACCTTTTCGTGCTAAGTATTTCCATCTCGGGTTAGCATTTTACCCTTTATCGCAGTTGTATTATTGGGTTTTTGTATCTAGGTTTCTTATATTGACTTTTGTCGGGATGCGACCTGTTCAGGAGCCTTATCAAGTTATAGGCCAGATTAGGAGTTTAGTTTATTTTATGTACTACCCTACCCACTGCTTGCTGGAGCGTTGGTGGGATGTTATAATAAGATACTTGCAGTTTAGGTTAGGTGGGAGGGGGCTTCCAGCTACAAATATCTCTAATTATGACGGAGGTAGTGAGTTAAAGTGGAAGGATTTAGGTGTTGGGAATTAATATGCCTGGAATTTATGGTCAAATAGGTTTGTGCGATTGGGGTTGTGCTAGTGGTTTGGGTTTAGTGTTTCTTCACGATTATCTTGTTTGTGCGTGTTTTATAATTATGTCAGTGGTGGGGAGAATTCTTTTCTTAGTAGTGCCTAAGGTTAGTTATTTTTGTGGTGGTATTCATTTTCGTAATGTGTATCGTAATAATAGGTTAGAGTTATGGTGAACAATCATTCCTATCTTACTTATTATTATTATAGGGTATCCTTCATTTGTCCAGCTTTATGCTATAGGTATAAATGATAAGCCTAAGTTTATTACAGTTAAGGTTACAGGCCATCAGTGGTACTGAAGTTACGAGTATTTAGTCCATCTCCCGAGGCTAATTAATTTAGCCGATGAGTTGGGCGTGTTTAAGGACTATTCTAGGAAGAGGAGCTTAAAGGGGGGTTTAGAGGGTGGGGTGCAGTTTGAAGGGGTTTCTGATTGATTAATTAGGTATGATTCATATACTGTGAATAATAGAGACGGTGAATTAGATTCAGGCTTTCGATATGGCCAGTTTGTAGACTATCCAATAGTATTACCAGGTGATAGGAATGTTGAGGTGAAGGTTACATCGGCGGACGTCATTCATTGTTGAACTATCCAAGGTTTAGGGGTTAAGATAGATGCAGTTCCTGGGCGTGTTAATAGAGCCCATTTTTCTGACTTACGACCGGGGTTTAGTGCGTGAGGGGGTTGTTCAGAAATGTGCGGAATTAACCATTGGCAAATAAGAGCTGAAGTGGAGGTACTTAGTGTATCAGATTTTATTCTTTGAATTTTAACATGGGTTTACTCAGATATTAAGGATTTGGATTAGTATTAAGGTGTAGTATAATTAATTATGCCTCATTTACACTGAGGTGGTGGTAAAAGTTTTGCCCGTCTTAATGGGTTATAAGTTAATTTAGACTAGAAGTTTTCAGCACTTCAAGTAAGGGGGGACCTTTTGGCCCAGAAAAGCACTTTTAGTATACAAAGTATAGTCGCCTTCCACGCGACAGGGCAAACAAATGTTTGAAAGTGTAATGTAGAAAGTTTGGTTCTAGCTTTTGGTTAATACTATCATTACTAGACACATTGGTACTGAAAGGGTATTGGGAGTAGTGCAGGCCTAAAATTCAAGTTTAAATAACGTTTAGAAGTAAGGGCTGATGGGGCTTACTATTAGTAATAGTCTATGATGGTTAATAAATTTTCCCAACACCAGTGGAGGATATTGGATAAAATCAGACATGATGGTCCAGGGTAGATAGGACGAGAAGGGAAATTTAGTGCCAGCACCTGCGGTTAAACTAACTCTTGTATTAATCTTTTCGTAGAGGAGTAACAGTTTAGTATAAAAGTAATAAGAAGGTGTATAAATGGTTAAATATATTTCACAAAAAGTGTTAAGTGCTTTATAAACTTAAATCTTAAAAGTCTATGGAGAAGACCGGGATTAGAGGCCCCGTTATAAATGATGTTTTTAGTTTTCTGCGGTAAGTACGAGCAAAATTAGGCTTAAAAACCAAAGAACTTGGCGGTGCACTATATTAGTTCAGGGGAACTTGACGGTTAAATCGATAATCCTCGTAATACCTTACCTTTTTTTGTCTTGCTATACCGCCGTTGCCAGTTGAATTTTTAATGGAATAGAGTTTTGCGGAGAAAGTACTTACTGTATGGTAAGTACTTAGGAATTCAGGTAAACGTAGTGGAAATATAAAAAGGGCTTAGTTGAGTTACATTGTCCTATTAGGGATATAAAATGAAATGTTTTATGGAATTTGGACCTGACAGTAAACCCGTGTAATAAAGGCGGGTTGAACAATACAATGGTGCGTGTACAAATTGCCCGGTGCCCCCAGATACAAAAGCTGGGGTAAGCCGTAACATGGTAATGCTACTAGAAAGTGGTATTAATTAAACAGGTGGGTGCTTATTATAAATTCTAGTATTAAAATATTTTAATACTAGGCGGTTAAAAATTCTGTCATAGGCTGGGTTTGTGTGGGTAGTAGTTGTAGTAATGAGAGATTGTTTCATGGTACAGGTTCTGTTTGGTGTTATTTTTATTTGTGGATATCGCGTTTGTATTCTGTACTCAAGTTGTGGGGATACTCGGGTGAGTTCAAGTGTTGGGTTATTGGTAAATTAGTGGATTTGCTTGATTTTATTCGCGGCAATTCACGCTTTAAAAGTGACCGGGAATTGGAAGTGCTAAAAAGTGGTATTTTCTTATTTTTTACTGTAGTTTTTTTAATTGTAACGTGATATAGCAGTTAAGGTCTATTTTTGTAGAAAGAGATATGACATGATTTTTTTTTTTTTTCCAATTTTCCCCATTTCCTGCTGAAAACAGCAGTTTAAAAGTAGCGTGTTTTGATGCAAAAGTTGTGAGTTGAAGCGGAAATTAGTTATTAAAAAGTCAAATTTGGACCTGAACTCACAGTTTAAAAGATCAATTTTCAAGCCTCACTATGTACGTTCTGACGATTTTTGCATGTTTTATTGGCTTTTACATGCTTAGAAGGGATATTCGGAAGGCAATAATCAGCCTTTCTCTAGGGGAAATTGCTAATATTTGAATTGCTTTAATGTATTTTAAGTTCTTATACATTAGAAGGCTTGTCTTATTGGTTTGTTAAGCTGGTCTTTATTTGTATTATTTGTTATATTATCGTTCATTTATGACAGCCCAAAAAAGTTTTCTGTGAAAATTTGCTTTTGTATCTTCTCTTTAAAATGCTTAATTTTACCAATTTCAGTTGTGACACTTTTTTTTAAAAACTTTTTTTGGGAGAAATTCGTTCTTACATCTTCCCTTTAAAATGCTTAATTTTGTTAATTTTAGTTGTGATGTATTTGTAAGCATGTTTGTTTATCATAGATTCTATGATAAACAAACATGTGACCCCCCCCCAAAATTTCCATTGTATTTTTGG
>JAULBZ010003242.1:0-16862 GCA_032360805.1 Neoturris breviconis
ATTAAATTCCCGCCAAATATGCCGATTTTGCCAACCGCCAAATTAAATTCCCGCCAAAATTTCTTCCCTTAAGGTAGCCTGAGCTCCAGTCCCAAACTACAACAAACTTGAAGGGTGAAGGGCCACTTTTGTTAGTGTATATGTTGTTAAGGCAACCTCGATTCCAGATCTTCTTCTCGTCAAGAGTGAAGAAGCCCTAGGATCGAGGTTGTCGTGAGGACACAATGAGATTCTTATTAATAACTTTTCTTAGAACGCAATGAAAAGGAACATCATTTCTTAACAATCGACAAATACCCGTTTTTTTATGAACCTCGTTCCTAGAGCTTTTTATCTATTTAAATAAAAGGATAAGAGATTCTGGAAACGAGGTTGTTTTCATATATAAAACTTAGGATTCGAACGAAAACTGGAGTTTCTTATTTTTTTCCAATATTTTAATCAAGTTTCTTATTTTGTTTCTTAAAGATAAACATTTGTTATATCTATCTATATTTTTATTTTTGCGGCGTCGATAAATCGCTTTTATCTAATACCACAATCACTCAACTGCTGACGCATGCAATTCTATACATTGCGCAATACCATAGTGTTACCAATTAAAATAAACTTTACAATTTGGATCCCCACTAGGCAGATTCGTTCGTGAATGATGCTATTACATTATGTTGAAAGTGGACGTCAACTGCGTCTGTGGGGACGTCACCTGCGTGTGGACGTCACCTGCGTCAGTAGACGTCACCTGTCAGCTCCTTATATAATAAACGTTTATCTTTAAATTATCAAAGCGCGAACAAAGGGAGTAAAATAATTTAACTTTTTATAAAGTGAGTTTGGATCACTGTGTGTAGATAGAAATAGATAGAAATAAAGGTTTAAATAAAGGTTTTTGTTTAACTTATATTTCTGTAACAGCTAAGACGCCATCTTCAAAATTCGTTTCATTAAACATAAAATTTAGTAGCTTTAAAAAAAGCCAAAACAATAAATTTGAAAAATATTAATCTACGATCTTCGGTACGAAGAAACCAATCAAATGCAAGATCGTTGATTCAGCACTCTTTCCCTGCAAACCAATTTTAGAGATCGTCATAAATAACTTGATTTTTATTCAAAGCAGAATACTCATGTTTCTATAAACGATTCGAAATTGTATCTTAAACACACAATTTTGACATATTTAGAGTTCCTGCATATGTATGAAAATAGCTTGATTTTTTTCAAGTAAGAAGACCAATGTTTTATTACATTGAGACCGATTCGAAATTGATCCTTTAGGCCCATGTCCTGGATCCTAGGTCCGGGCCCTAGGGTCCTGAGTCCTACTTTTCCGGTATGCCGATAAATTTCGTCACATTAGGACGAAAATAAAACTCGGAGAAATTTTTGCGTGCAGAATTTTAAAGTGACGAAAATTAAAATACGCCAGTCTCGTACCCAGGGCTTCTTAATTTTTTTGAAAAATTGAAAGCGCTTTCCGTATTTCAAATAAGTCAAAAAGCTCTGGGTACAAGGTTGAAAATACGCGAATATAATTATGAAAAGAAAATATTTTATTAAATATTGTTCCAATGGTTTTTATATGATTTGATGAGTACTTATTTCACTGTTAATTGTTCAATTCCTAACTCAAATCAGTATGAAAAAATGTTTCGTCACTTTTGAGGAAAAGTGACGGGGGAATGAAAACTGTGACGAAAATAAGAAGGACGAAAACAAATTTGACGGAATTAAGTTAATGTACTTTATTCATAGAGAAGTCTGAATATTTCTAACTAAACATTTGTAAATTGATATATATTTGTAACAAAAAGTCCGGAAACGCCTCTCAAATATCTCCTTCGATGTGATCTTCAAAACGCGAAGAATAATCAACCTCTTGATTGTTCTTGATTATTCTTGAAGAGCTCTTCCGTGTTTCGAAAAGGCAAGAAGCCCTGGGAACGTGGTTGATGAACAATAAATAGATTGATTGTGGTTGCTAGCTAAATATCATGTGTTATGGAGAACCCATAAAGTCTGATGATGGATTAATAAAACCGCAAGAGTGAAATTTATAAGCGTTTCTATTTTTGTGGCTATGCATGTTCTCAAGCTCGTCCCCAGCCCCCGAGAAAAATTAAAAAAAGTTAGAAGAAGCTGGAGGCGAGCTTGGCATGTTTATTTTCGAAAATGTTCTATTCCATTAACTTCAATTCCAACCAGGGCATCTCAATAATTTTGTAAAGATAATTATTCCGAAAAGTAAAGAAGCTTACTAAAATTTACCGTAGCTTCCCAGTTTTCAAAGTCAACAGTAAAGACGCTAGAACAATGTTGAAATAGTTTCTTTTTATTAGCAAATATTACTACCCATTTGTAAGCACCCCTCTCCGTGTATAAGCCCATTGGCTTGTTTACCGGTAACCCATGAAAAGGAGAATATAAAATATTATATGCTTATAAAGAGGAAGATGTAGAGCACGATTTACTTACTGACAAAGATTGTGAGCTACCCATTGTTGTAAGTAAAAAAGTTCATGCAACCAAAATAATATAAAAATAGTAAAATTGTGCGTCCAATTCTTGTCTTTTTTACATCCATTAAATGGATTTCTTAACTGAGAACTCGTACTTAGAGTTCAGGTTTAGGCTATACTTCATGGTAGAAGAATAGTGGTATAGTATTTATTTAGGGAGTAGTGAGAGGTGTCTCTTATATTGATAATGCGTTTGGTGGCTAGTAATGAAGCTGGTCCAAAAACCCGGGAGAGAGTGGTTTCGTTGAAGATTAGGTGCCAGTGAGAGTTAAAGACCTGCATGATAGCTAGGTTTTGGTCACCATTGAGAATGCAGAAGATATGGGTCCTAGGTGTAGTGGGTTCCCTAATGGGTGGCTGGTTTCTAAGAAGAACTTGGCGTTGGGAGAGCCCTGATATTTGGTGTAAGTTGGCTTTGATAATGGGCTTGGGGTAACCCCTGTTGATTAGAACCCATTCTATAAATTCTTAAGCGCGTTCCGAAGCATGTCTTCCTTGGTGATGATCATTCGGTATCGTGAAGCTTCTTTTTTACACCCATTAATTGGATTTCTTAACGGAAATATATATACTCCTTGTGTATAAGCGCGTCAATTTCTACAAAACAATATTGACCCGTGTATATAGTGCCTCCTTCTCCCAAAAATGAAGCTTTGAAATTTATAAGCCTATGGGTATATTTTCAGGATTCTTGGTATACAGTTATACCATTATAGGGCAACGAAATGTTACAAACACAGAGCACAACCGGCAAGCGAGAGGTCGATGGATCAAATCCCACTCGATCCACTTTTCACTGTCACGCCTCATCAATAATCGTATGCAACTCAGCGTATCTTCATTCATATACATATAGTGTGTTTGCTCCAGTTACAAACACAGGATACGTACAAGTATATATAATATATGTATATAGACTTTTTTATATGCAACCATTTTATAAGCAGCCAGTACTCAGAAGGTAAAAAGTTGAGCAACTTTAATCATAATCATTTAAGCAACTTCATAAGAGGCAATTTTTTATTTTTACATTTGTATGTCAATTCGAAATGCTGTATTATCATGTTTTTTTCTTTTTCCGTAACAAACCTAAGTATAATATATTTATACCTGTGTATAAAGTCCCAGAATCTTTCTATTATATCTTTTTTTTAAAAGTAAATATTTATCTCGAAACATTTTAGCAACTATAAAGCAACTTTTAGTACTGAAATTTCAGTTTATCCTAAAAAAAAGTGTATTGTATTTTTGAAAAGAATCCAGGTATTTTAGCATTACTTTCATCAGGATTTGTTCCACTCTAAGTCAACATGCGATTTATTAAAGTAGAACATACTATTTTGAAATAGAGGTTGCTCTATATATTCTTAGAAATTCAGCCCCTAGAGAATAATAAAACATTTTAGATGGCGTTTGTATGGTAGAAGAACAATTGGGAAATCATATCTTTAGTCAGAGAGTTTTGTAGGTCTATCAATTCAGTTCTAATTCTGAAATTAAATTTCCCTCCACCATTACTAGCAATTCGATCATCAATGAAGCGAAAGGTATTACCCTGAGAACGAGGTTGGGTATTACCAAATTTCCTAGGCGGACATATGGAAATCTAAACGGTCGTATTAATATCGAGAGATGACGAACGGTGTATCATTCTTAATTCCAACTTCGTTCCCAGGGCTTCTTCTCTTTTGACGTTTGACGCTGTGATACTTTAAACGTTAAACACTGTGAGCGTTAAACGTCAAGAGAGAAGAAGTTCAGGGAACGAGGTTGTCTTTTTGAAGAGCGAGTATTTAAAACAACGACCAAACAAAAAGAATAATAATGAATACTTCAAAACAGACAATGTTACATTCATAAAACTACTCTGTCCGTTAAAAACCAAGAAATTGGAGATAAAATGAAATTGAAATGTAATGAAATTGAATTTGAAGTCTAATGAAAATGGGAGCCTCCTTTAGAGTACTTTTTTCTACCTCAAAGATGCTATACTCGCAAAATATTTAAATTCATGTTAGATTTCAACATCGTCCCCAGATAAAAAGGTCAGGGGATAAGATTGTTCTGTTTATTAAACATTTTAGCCAATCATAAGGGTCATGGGACGTCAATTTCTACCAATGAAACGGCTTCTTTTGGCTTTTGCAACGAATTTTTTTGCCCTCAACCTTAAGGTAACGTAATCAGTACTTTTTAATAACATAAACAGAGAAATCTCAAAAATAATGATAATTATCTTTCGATCTAGAAATATCCTTTAAGACCTCTTCTTTTATTTGTTCATACTTCTACAAGAACTGTATAAGAAGCCGTCTTTTAATGTCGTTCTAGCGTCTTTACTGCGGAACCAAGTTTATGCTCACTAGGAACACTCTTTATCACAGATTTTACCCGACCTGTTGAGCAAAAACTTGCTCAAAGTTCACACGTTGTTCTAGCGTCTTTACTGCATAGTGTACTACCAAAACAATTCTAGAAACTCAAAAATAACTCAATAACGGTCATTAGCGCTAAAAAACAACTCAATCATGGTCATTATTTATACGAATTTCTGACATAAAATTATAATCATAGTCACACGAAAAAGTTTTTTCGTATGACTATCAAGACCTCTTTAATATAAGAAAGTACTTTCTAAGAAACTGAGGCTAAGAAATAAATAAGAAATTCTTAGGCTAAGCACTACAAATGATACCTCCACGCTATCATATCATTTACTATCATAACAATAACTTTTATAGACAATAACATGCAACAAGTTAGTTGTAGCTACAAGATCTCACAATATTTGTTATTTTTACAAATTAGTATAACTTCGGCTTCACAATCACCAAAATTTGATATAGCAGTGTATATTTCAACAAACAGTAAAACCTATTACGAGTTTGTAACTAAGAAAGCAATACGAGCCTGAAATTCTCAGCCTCAATTAAAATTTACTGTTTAAAGCGTACCGTGAAACTCCGAATATAAAGTGCATATAAGCTCACCAAAAGTCCCAAGTACCCCAAAAAGCAGGAATAATTTGTAGTGGTAAAAGTTTCTTAATTTTTTGAAGATTCTAGTAGCTACTAGGCTTCTTATATACGGTTTCTTATATAAAAAAAACGTGTATAAGCCCACCAAAAAATGCTTACAAACTTATATATGCAAGCCCTCAAAAATATTGGTAGGTTTAAATCAACTAAAATTGACAACTTCCAACAAAAATGAATCAGTACAGAAGTGTAGTTAGATCAATGAGCTTGAAATGGATTGGTTTCTTCGGTACGAAGAAAGGGTCACAACTGTAGATCACATAATACCGTCCTCCCTCCCGAAGTTGGCAGCCATAATACATCGTTTTGTATGGTGAATATGGATATGCTCATTTTTTAACTATATAAACAAACCATACTTGTCATATACATTCTTTTATATGTAGAAATTCTATTTTATAAAAACAAGCATCATTCTTCTCGAGGGCTTAGAGGGTTTACAATTATAGTAATAAAACGCTTGCTTATTCAAATTTACATTCAAATTTATATTTGGACATATCATAGAGCTATTTACATTACTTGTCATTAAAAAAGATTTTTCTTCAAAGGGAACAAACAAGATTCAAATTACGAACTAGATATATTTCGTATGATGGTCTACAAGTCATTCACTATATTCCTTATTATTCACAATCATTTAGTCACGCTCATTATCGATCGTTCATAAACACGTGTTATGTGAGCTAAAATAATTTTCCGGCCTCAAGTCTCTCAGATAGGTCATTTTGACGTTTATTGGAAATCGTTTTCTTCTATCAAAAATATATTTTACAGTTTAATTTTTTGTAAAAAAACTATTTGTGCCTAAGAAACCAATCCATTGCAAGTTTGTTGATCTAAAGCACTTGTACAGATATATTTTTGTTGCATTTGTTGCATTTTGGTTGATTTAACCCTAATAAAGAAGTTGGTTTTTGAGCGAAATTTTGAGATGGTCCCTAAGCAGAGCAATGAAATGAAATTGTTTTGAATTTGGTTTCTTCTCGTAAGTAGAAATGAATCGTTGACACGTGATATTTTTCTTCACGTTAGATTAGTACATTATTATGCAGTATATTCCATGTTTTCCAAATATCCAAAAAAAAATGTTTGTGAAGCTTCCAACCGCAGCTCGTCGAAGCTTGTTCATAGTCTGCAGTAAAGACGTTTAAAATAACGTTCCCAACGTTGTTCTAGCGTCTTTACTGCGGACTTTAAACAGAGTTAAATCAAAATGTCTCGATGGTTTGACCAAAAAGCCCCCAATCATCTATCACGCATAGACAATAATTGAGCAAGAAGTGGAATGGATAACGTTAGTAATAATAAACTTCGTTCTAAGGCCCTTCTCTGTTAACAAAACTAAATAAAACGTCAAAAGAGAAGGTAGCATGGGGACAAGGTTTGATTAACTCGAACCAACCCAGTGGGTAAAAACTTGTTCAAAGTCCGCAGTAAGGATGCTAGAACAATGTTTTCAACGCCTTTACTGCGAACTTTGAACAAGTTTATGTTCACTGGGATATCGTTTACGTTAGCTATGTGTTAAATGACCTTTAAGAAGGAAATCAACTGAATAAAACCAGAGACAATTGGTGACCACAAAAAGGCTACATGAAACACATAAGTCTGTTTTTCACCATATCAAAAACCCACTAGAATACTATTCAATGATTGGTTTAAAAAAACAATAGAAGACACTGAACAATTGTAAAGTATATGACCATTTCCGTTGGTTTTAATTTTCGTTTTGCTATGAAAAGCCAGCTAACAATTTGAATTGAGAACACATCTCACTGTTAAAGAAGAAACAACTATATTATATTGTGGCTTGGAATATTGAGAACGCTTGGAATATAGCCCAAGCTTCTCATTGCCAGCCGGCAAGATGGTAGCCTCAAAATGGCAATTGTTATTCTGTGTGGTATTAGCACAACTATATGGGATGCACGCACAATGTGAGTATACTTATGTTGTTTTTTGTTGTTGTTTTTCACATGTACAATAAAGATTAATATGTCAATACACAAAGTGAGAAATACTGCCGATTATGGTGCCGAATGCGGTGTTGTATATTCCCGACCTTGAACTGTGTATTGCCATTTTGGTGTAGAATTGCATGATTGACAGCGATATTCGAAGCTGTTTCATGGCGTAAAAGACTACTGAATACGAACCAGTATTTCCATGAAAAATTAATCTACGAAGAAGTCAACGAGCTTGCAATTGATTGGTTTCTTCGGTACGAAGAAACCAATCAATTGCAAGCTTGTTGATTTAGCACTATATGGCAATACACAATCTGAATACGAAGTAATACTGGTCAGTACTCAGTAGGCTTTTACACCGCCTTTCATAACACGCTTAGCTGATGAGTACAGGACATATACTGGCTTTTCCCAATGAGCAATAACTTTTGATTTTGAACAACTTTTTGCCTACTGGGTTGTAACGCCATCCCAGTAATCACGCGATGCCTTATCCCAGTAGGAAGTGACGACGTTTATACGTCATGACGTTAGAATGACGTATTTCTACGTTGATTATACGTCGTGTGTCTGATGATGTTGATATGTTAATGTATTCTTAGTCGGAAAAAACCTGTTCAAAGTTAGCAGTAAAGCCGGTAGAACAACGTTGAAAAACGTTGTTCTAGCGTTTTTACTGCAAACTTTGAACAGGTTTTTACTCACTGGACTCTTTCGAAACTTCATCTGATGAAAACTATAGATTGAAAATTTTTTTGGCAATACAGTATGATCCAGTTAACTCGAACACCAAATAACTCGAACTTTTATTATCTCGAACCAAATTTACGTTCCCATTGAAGCATGCCTTTAGTACTTTCACATAAAAACTCGAACCAGTTTTTTTCTCTCCTTGGAAGGATTTCATAAGGACAACTCGAACTCTAACACGTTCGGAAGTTAGAAAACGATCTAGGAACGAAGTTTGTAAAATATATTATTATGCCTTTGATGTGTGTGTGTGTTGTGTAAGAAAATCTGACCACCATTCACAATCACATCGTTATAATGATAATCGAATAAGTATTTCTCACGTGACTATACTTGACATTGTTGACCGTTCAAGATGATTAAAGCCGATGAAAGTAATACTACAAGATTGTACAACATAATTTGTATTATCTAATGTTTCACGTGACTCTTCTAAAATCACATGATTATAGACACCGTGTCTATCATATAACTTGAGCGAAACATTCGCTACGTAAGAAGCCAAAAGAAGATGCACGTATTCTATTGGTAGAAAATTGACGTCACATGGTTGTTGCGATGTAAATTTCTACCAATGGAATATTGTTTTTTTAATCAATCATTAGTTTCTAGATAAAGGCTGATCTACACTAGGCAGATTCGTTCATGCAAATTCTAAAAAAGAAGCCATTACATTGATTGAAAGTGACGTCACCTGACAGGTGACGTCATTTTTAACTAATGTAATGACTTAAAATTAAAATAAATATATCGTACACAATATGAAAGACTGCCGAATACGGTCATATACATACAGTCCAAATACGGAGAAATACGGGACCGTATTCAGTAGGATTTCATGCTGTGATTGTACATTCGCAAGCTTGTTGTACTTTATCAGATTTTATTTTTAGACAGGACATACCCATTTTAGCTTTTCAAGACAATGTTGTTCCCAGGGCCTCTTGTATTTTCGAAATACGGAGAGCGGCTCTCCGTATTTCGAAAAGACAAGAAGCCCTAGGAACGAGGTTTGCTTCTTAAGAAAATCATTGGTTACTTTACATTTTGTTGTATTTTAGTTGGAGAGAAACCTGGAAATTGTCCAGAACCACCAGAGATAGCTGAATGTCCACCAGAACCCCTTCCAGGAACTAGTCAATGTTTATTCGATTCGGATTGTTCTGGTACATCAAAATGTTGCACTGACGGATGTTTTACAAAATGTACGATTCCATTAGATCCACCTACGCCTATAATATTGAAAGGAGGTCCAGGAGATCCGGGGGAGCCTGGCGATAAAGTAAGAGTTTACCTTTATCACCACCATATCCCAGCCGATAAAAACCTGTTCAAAGTCAGCAAAATAGAGTGTTCTGACGTTATTTTACTGACTTTGAGCAGGATTTTGCTTAAACGGACTTTTACAAAAACTTCCTAAGTGTCTCATTTTGCGTACCCATAAAGACCCAGTGGGGAAAAACATGTTCAAAGTCCGCAGTAAAGACGCTAGAACAACGTCTTTTGATGTTATTCTAACGTCTTTACTGCAGACTTTGAACAAGTTTTTGCTCAATGGAAATCAACCTTTAAGTAATTGCCGTGTTTATATGTCATGTCCCTATCCACGCCTGACATTAACTACGTCGTACATCACCTGTGAGAAAGTGTTTCGAATATCGGTTACAACTGCAAAGATGAACACTAGCAAAAAAAGAAAACGCTCGTCCGCAGATGATATTCAGCAGTTAATTTCAGGCGAATTTTATTAAAACTCTAAAATTATTCATAGGGACCAACTGGAGGTAAAGGTGAATCCGCACCAGATGGAGTCAAGGGACCACAGGTACATTTTCAAAAATATTTTATTGCATATACCGTAATTATTCGATAGCGGTGCTAAATTGAATAATCACAGTAGCTACTCTTCCAAAAGTAAACTTCACAAAAATTATTCCGAAACTTTTGTTTGATTGATTGGGAAAGACTATATGTGAATGGTAGAGTTTAATTTCGTTTACATTTCAGGGTAACAAAGGTAAAGATGGTAAAGATGGTAAGAAAGGTAATAGAGGTAGACCTGGACCACCTGGACCACTTATCACAGATCCAGCTATCACAGATCCCATAACCGTAAGTATTACAGTTGATTTCCAATTTCTACCAATGAATTGTCTTCTTTTCGCTGGATATGTTCTTAAAGGTGTAGCTAGCTTCCCAGTAGGATGGTAAAAACTGTTCAAAGTTCGCGGTAAAGACGCTAGAACAAAGTTAAAAAGGTTGTTAGCGTCTTTACTGCAGTCTTTGAACTAGTTTTTACTCACTGGGATTAAGGTTGAATTCCACTAGTCGAAAACTTCTGTGAAAAACCAAAAGAAAAGATTCCCATTGGTAGAAAATGACTGTGATTTTTAATGGTGAAGCCTGTTCATTACGTCCTGGTGAAGTAGTTAACTACGAGGGTATGATACGCAATATAGCTAATCTTCTAAGAACGGATATAGAATCTGTCAGGTGACGTCACTTTCAACCAATGTTATTGCTCCATTTAGAATTTGTGCAAACGAATTCTCTTAGTGAAGATCCGCCTTAACATATATATTGCTTATCACGGTGTGCTACCGTGCGTTGAAAGCAAACAACAAGCCAATGCGACGTTTAATCAACGTCAAGAATACGTCGCTTTGATGTCACAATATCAGCATGACGTCTTTTCGACGTCCATTACCCAGCCGGCAAAAACCTGTTCAAAGTCAGCAAAATAACGTTAGAACAACGTTCACTGAACGTTGTTCTAACGTTATTTTTCTGACTTTGAACAGGTTTTTGCCGGCTGGGAGATAACATCAAAATAATCTATTTATTTATTATTACGTAGGTTGGAGGTGACCAAAAAGGACCTGGACCATTTGATCGTTCAAATTTAGGAATTACAGACCCTGTCCCAGTTGTTACCCCAGAAGATGGACCACTTGGAGATTTGGGTCCAGATGGAAGACCTGGACCTCGTGGACCTTACGTAAGTACTTCTCTAAAATGTGTGTAATACATACTCAGTGGGGAAAAACTTGTTCAATGTCTGCAGTAAGGACGCTAGAACGGCGTTTTCAACGTTGTTCTAGCGTCTTTACTGCGGACTTTGATCAAATATTTGCCCACATATTACCTGAGACTATTATTTAAAAATTATTTGAAAATTCGTGTTTGTAGGGCATATCGTAGTCATGTGTATTTTGCCAAATAAAATCTTATAGCCATGTGTACTGTCCAATCACATCATGCGGTTTATTAACAGCCGGTCATCACTGTAGAGGAGAGATTTTTCGGAATATTTTGAAAAATCTCTCCTCCACAGTGATTGTCAATGACTGTTATTTCAAGCCCTTCGACGAAAACAAGAGTTAATTACAAGCAGTATGCTTATATGAACAGATGAAGACAGAGAGAGAGAGAGAGAGAAGGAGAGAGGGAGAGGAAAAGGATAGCCTATCAAATATAATTTATAAACTTTACTCAATTCGTTTAGGGTGCAAGAGGAAATCCTGGATCAGCTGGATCAATTGGTCAAGCAGGATTAAAGGTATACGCAGTTTAAATTTTATCACCATTGATTAACTGTTAAAAAGAAAATATACTCATTGGCACAAAATGTCAGATGAACTCGGAAAGGTCTGGATTTGTGTGAAACGAGATAAATTGAAAAATTGAATAAACTTATATATTTTATGTCTATTTAGGGTGCTCCTGGACCAGTTGGACCACCCGGTGAAGCTGGAGTTAACGGCTTGGATGTAAGTACTTATTATCAGGATTAAAAAGGAAGGATTTTTTTTCAATATTTAATACTTTTTTTAATAAAAAAAGCTATATATGATCATGGTATTTCAATGGATTAAATAGATCTCTAAATAATACCGAAGCAAAAAGGGAAGAAAGATTTTTTGTGCAAAAATTACCATGTTGAGAAATTTTAGTTCTATCAAATCAAGCCCGAATATATAACTGCCGGACATTACCTGTGGATGCGGGTTTTTTTAGTATAATGTTCAGCTTTTAAGCTGAACACTATACTCCAAAAACACTCCTCCGAAGGTGATGTCCGGCATTTATATTCAGGCTTTCAAAATCTCACTGCTCGTTATTATTTTAGGGAGCTCGTGGAGAACGAGGAACAAGTGGAAAAAATGGAGCACAAGGAGACAGTGTAAGTAGATCCTTTTCATTTTTGTTCGATACGGCCAAATTTAGTTTTGAACTACCTACCAAAAAAGTTAATTCAGGCAAAAAAAATAGTCCCCTATACAAGCCATTATTTAGTTGGCTGAAACATCATTTAAATTCATTTTGAATGTCGCGTAACAGAACAACACTCTCCTCCGCAGAGTTTTCATTTAAAAAAATAATTCGATTCGACCGTTTTTTCCCGATTCTACTGTTTTGCAGGTTAATTGATGCCGTATACAGCTGCCTGTGCGTATCTTGATTTTCGTTATTTCAATTGATGAACTCTTCTTTTTAGGGACCACCAGGTATACTTGGACGTGACGGTCCAGCCGGATACAAAGGATTAAAAGGACATCTCGGAAAAGCTGGTGAGAAAGGAGGTACCGGTTCAGAAGGTGAGAAAGGAGATGCAGGAGAATTTGGAGACGCTGGAGATCTTGGACCATCTGTAAGTAGTAAATAATCACTGTGGAGGAGGGATGTTTGAGCATAGCTTCAGACTTTCTAACCTAAAACTATGCTCAAAAATCATTCCTCCGAAGTGATTATCCTCCGAAGTGATTATCCTTACAGACAAATTCTAAATTTATGATTTATTTGAATTGACTTAGTTGCCCAGGTTTTTAATGGACCCCTTGCAATCTCCTCAACGAGCTTTCCAGTGAGCCAAAATTGGTTCAAAATCCGCAGTAAAGACACTAGAACAATGTTGAAAACGTTGTTCCAACGTTCTTATTTCTGGGTTCCTCCAAGTATCACAATGCATTCCGCTGGACTTATATAAATCAAGTTAAAGCAAGGTGTTACATCAATTATTGTTTCCAATGGTTGAAATAACAACAAATAATCACTGTGAAGGAGAGGTTTTTGAACATATCTTCAGGCTACAATACTTGAAGCTATGTTCAAAAATCTCTCCTTCACAGTGATTATTTTATTCTTATTTCGACGACTTCTTAATAATTAAACAAGAATATATCAAGCCTAGAAAATGATGTCTAACGTCACCTGTGGGAGAAGTGTTTTTTAAGTATAGTTTTCAGATTTACAACTGAAACATATACCAAAAAACACTCCTTCACAGGAGATATCCAACAAATATTACCAGGTTTGCATATATACCATGTACTAACTATATATCCAAACAACTTGTTCAAAGTCCGTAGTAAAGACACTAAAACGACGCTTTTAACGTTGTTCTATTCTCTTTATTATGGACTTATGGTCTTTACCTACCAGTATATTCTAATGCTTAACTAACGTTACTCGATATGATGATTACTATCCCTAATACTTTAATTTCGTAGGGAGCACGTGGATTACCTGGACCATCTGGTAAATCAGGAGCTCGTGGACCAATGGGATCTAGTGGTATGACTGGATCTGCAGGACCACCAGGATCAATCGTAAGTACAAGCCTCAAGACAACGGTCGGACATCACCTGTTGAGGAGTGTTTTTGCGTACAGTTCTAGCTTTGTAGCTGATAACTGTACTCAAAAAATACTCCTCCACAGGTGATGTTTGACCAGTGTGTCCCAAAATGGTCCCAGAAGAAATGAAAACAATTGTTGCGCCATAGTTCTAGACATGACGTCGGAACAATGTCGAAACAACGCCAAAAGGAAATCGATACATTAAGAGAAGCTTGAGTTTTACGCTATGTTTCGCATATTTAGAAATAATTTCGATAGATATTGTTCTTTTAGAGAATAACTGGGGAACCTAACTATTTCTGGTTTGTATACCATATTGGCAATAAAAGACTAAAAATGTTAGACCAAAGTAGCCTGGGTCCCAGTCATAACAATTACTTGTAGCGGTTAGGATTGGAATTCAGTCTAGACCAGGGATGATGCAGTACAAAAACTAACAGTTGACCGAACTAGCTACATGGCTGTTAAGGTTGATTTGCACGAGTTGAAAAATCTGCCAGGAAAGCCAAAGAAGACATTCCATTGGTAGAGTTTGACATTATACATTGTGTAGCTTCAATTTCTATCAATGGAATGTCTTAATTTGGCTTTCGTGACGAATTTTTTCGCCTCGTGGAAATCACACCTAATAATAACAATAAAGTTTTTCATAAACAACAACAATTTATTACAGCGTATTAAAGCCTACCGAGTATGGTCCCGTATTTTTTTGTATTCTGACTGTGTATTGCCATATATGGCAGTACACGCTCCGAACACAGATAAATACGGGACCGTATTTGGTAGACTTTTACGCTGTGTTATTGTCTTTATTCTTTATTTAGGGTATCAGTGGTCTTCCTGGTCTTTCAGGAAAAACCGGTCCCACTGGACCAAAAGGCGAACTAGGATCCATTGGTGCTAGAGGTGTACAAGGCGAACAAGGTGATCGTGGTAACACAGGAGCTGAAGGTGAGAAAGGTGAGAGCGGACTTGCGGGACCTGCAGGAAGAGATGGAAGAACTGGAACCAAAGGTGTAGCAGGATCAAGAGGAACAATGGGACTGCATGGTAAAACTGGTTCACGAGGACCAATTGGTTTTCCAGGACCTCAAGGAGGAGATGGTCCCCAAGGCAAAAGAGGAGTGTCAGGTGATATAGGAAATATTGGTGAACAAGGATTCAAAGGACAACCAGGAGATTCTGGTAATCCAGGAACAGTTGGTCCAGCAGGAGCTGTAGGAAGAACAGGCAAACTAGGTAGAGAAGGAAATAGTGGCCCAGCAGGTCTTACTGGAAAGCGAGGAAGAGTCGGATTTCCAGGTAATCCTGGTAGTCCAGGTAATTTAGGAGCAAAGGGAGTCGCAGGTGACAGAGGAGCAACAGGAGGAGCAGGAGATAACGGCATGAGAGGATCACCAGGCGCTCCTGGAGAAACAGGTGCACCAGGGGACAGAGGTTCAGCTGGAATCCAAGGGCAAACTGGTCAAGCTGGAAACGAAGGAGAAGCTGGACCTGCTGGAAAAGATGGACGTCCAGGAAGACCTGGACAACGAGGACAAAGAGGTGTGGCAGGAGCTGTCGGTATTCAAGGACCAAAAGGCCTTCAAGGATCTTCTGGATCACATGGAGATAATGGATCACCAGGGCGGAAAGGTGATGGGGTAAGTGTTGGCTAAAACAAATCTATAATATAGAATATTAAGGCAACGAACAAACGAAACTACCCAGTGGGCAAAAACCTGTTCAAATCTGCATTTACTGCGGACTTTGAACACGTTTTAGCCCACTAGGTAATTCACTACAAGATTGTTGACTCGATACTCTTTGTAATTTTAAATTAATATTTACCGAATACGGCCGTATAACTCCGTGTTCGGACTAGTTATTACCATATATGGCAATACACAGTTCGAATACGGAGCTTTCATGCCGTAACAATAATCCATATAATAGATATCAATCTTGCTACCACGCCTGGATAATATAACTGCCGGACAAAACCTGTGAAGAAGTGTTTTTAAACATAGTTTTCAACATTGCCGCTGAAAACTATACTCAAAAAACACTCTTTCATAGATGATGTCTAGTGATTATATTTAGGTTTGCCTACTAATAATAATTTTATTTTTACATTGTAGGGAAACGATGGATCGAAAGGATCACCAGGACCACAAGGACCTACTGGTGCTGATGGTGGCGTTGGAGAAACCGGATCACCAGGTCCAATAGGAGGACAAGGAGCACAAGGTCCTCCTGGGCCTATTGGGCAAGCTGGTCCACCAGGGAAGAATGGCGATTCAGGTAAACCAGGGTCTCGTGGAGATGATGGTAGACTTGGTCCACAAGGATTACGCGGTGGTCCAGGTGCACGTGGAGGACTTGGTGCACTAGTTAGTATTTTATTTAACTATCATGATTCCTTTTTATTTTCTTCTTCGCAACCCAGTGGGAAAAACGTGTTCAAAATCAGCAGTAAAGACACAATCACAACGTCGAATGATGTTGTTTTAGCGTCTGCACTGCGGACTTTGAACACGTTCATGTCCACTAGGTAATTGTCTTACAACTATACATCGAAGTTACGAAATTTGATTATAATAAGAACTCAAAACATTGCAAAGTGGAAATTACCAGACCAGATTGTCCTACGTTTAAATCTCAAATCCTTCTAATATTTAGGGTCCACCTGGTCCAACTGGTCAAAGAGGAGAACAAGGAACAGATGGTGTTTCTGGTGCAAAAGGACCTAGCGGTATAACTGGAGAAGCAGGTCAACCTGGTATCTCTGGAGCAATGGGTAATACTGGTAGACGAGGAGCTTCTGGAAGTAAAGGAATATCTGTAAGTATGATCACACGTGGAAAGGAAACCCTTGTTCAAAATCCGCAACAGGGCTCGAAATAACAGCCGGTCATCACTGTGGAGGAGAGATTTTTCAGAATATTTTCAGCCAACTTGGCTAAAA
>JAULBZ010003243.1:0-16859 GCA_032360805.1 Neoturris breviconis
TGTATTACATTAACTGCAGAAGGAAACAGACCAAGTGAGATCTGGAAGAATCGAACTTGGTCTGTGGAAGAGGCTACCGGGAGAGTGCTCCTTTAACAACAGCATGAATATAATGGTCCGAAAATTTAAAAATTAAAAAAAAAAAAAAAATTCAGAGAAAACGGGTTAGTCACGTGACCAAAACTTTCAGAAACATTTATTTTGTGATTATATGTAATCTTGACCAAGTTTCATGTTATAAGTATTAATCAAACAGAAGTTATTGCAAAATAAATTTTTGGCGATTTATAAAAGATTCTCCCATGTAGAAATAGGTGGTCTCAGGTTATGACCTATATTTTTTTATCCTTTTAAGTAATGAAGCTGAAATTTCACAATTTGTGTCTTTTAGATACTTCGAAAAAGTCGGAAAATTTCAGCTCTATTGCTTTAGTAGTTCAGACGTTAAAAATAATAATGTGACAGAGGGTGGAATCCTCCCCGGCCTAAATAGGGTTAATACCTGAATTCTTTTAATCTGAGTCTGAAGATTGATTTCCGCTAGGCGAAAAGTTTGCTATAAAAGCCAAAAAAAGACATCCAATTGGTAGAATTGGTGTCACACAATGTCAGTAAAAATGCTAGAACAACGTTGAAGACGTCATAAGTACAAACTTTGTGTGAGGTCAATTTCTACTAATGGAATGTCTTCTTTTGGCTTTGGCAGCATAATTTTTGTCTAGTAGAAATCAATCTTAAAATTCTCCAAATTTTTCAAACTGCTACAGGCACACCATGGTCAAACAACGTCGAAGAAGTTGACGTTTCTTTACCATGATACGTCCACTAAAAAGTGTGGTACAAAATTTACAAATAATCGCTTGAAATGTCATAATAAATTACTAATGATAATATAATAAATGTTCAACATAAAAATTTCTTTAAAATAAGTTATCTGAAAAATATATAAACAACAGTAACCACACACACAGAGAATTCTTGAGAAAAATATCTAAATGAGACAACGTATATTCCTAGAATTATTTCAATTCAATTTTTTACCGTGTGCGCATGGAATTTTTTTATCGCTCTACCACGCGCATATGGAGTGTCTTATTGGTGCTTGTTTTATCTTGTACAAATATATTCACGTTTTTTTTTGCGAGGAATGTGCCTTATTTGCGAAAATAAGATTTCGATTTTTTCAAACGAGCACTTATTCGCGGAGACAATACTCAAGAGGAACTACCTGCAATATTAAGCACCAATAATTGTTCGACATGTAAAGTCAGATAACAACCAATCAAGACAAAATACGCAAAAATCGCGAACAATGATCAGTCTCATTGTTTCACAAAATACAAAAAACCTAAATAATATATGCGTGCTATATATGTTTCGATGCCATGGTGACACGACGTGATGTAATGTTGAGTGAACATGAAGGATTTTTTAATGTTAACATTGTGAGGACCGTTAAAATTTCAGCTTTCTTTTAAAACCTGTGAGTAGTTCTTTGAAGTTTGATTTACGACCATTAGATCTAAAATGAACAAAATACTTTTAACTCTATTTCAACCGGGGGCTTTTTAATAACGCCTGAACCACTAAAGCAATAGTATTGAAAGTTTCTGACTTTTTCCAACTCCCTATAAGACACAAATTGTGAATATTTCAGCTTGATTACATCACCGGATCAAAATAAATATAGTCATAAGCTGAGACCACCTATTTCTATATAGGAAAAATCCCATATAAATCAAGGATTCACTATTTTGCAATAAGTTGTGTTTGAATCTCAAAGGAAAGATATATGAAAGCTTTGGTCACATGACTAACCCGTTTTATCCGAATTTACCGAAATTTAGAAAATCAGATTTTTCGGCGATAATTTCGGTATTTTGCAATGTTTTTGTTAAAAATCCGGAAACACAATAGCTGTCTAAAACCGAAATCAGAAAGGAGAAATGTTATCCAGAACTCTTTTAACTGTAATTCTAACAACATACACATTTTAAGCAAATTTTGGCATTTTAAATATTTTGCAATGGCGTCATCGGAAATATGCTAACATTCCAAATTATTCTTTTCATGATACACTATTAGCTAATTGTTGTTCAAAAGTTATGGAGGGGGAGGGGGATGGGGAGGGAGCGGAATCCGCCCCCTCCTTTCGGAAATCTGTCAGGTGACGTCACTTTCAACCAATGTAATGGCTTTATTTAGAATTCTAAAACCGCCTTTAGTACACCAACATGCAGCTAAGGTTGATTTCCAATTATTTATTTATTTTTTAGACTGTAGAGCTTGATTTCCACCAGGTGAAAAATTCGCTGCAAAAGTGAGAAGACACTTTTAGCTTTCGCAAAGAATTTCTCACCTAGTCCTAATCAACCTCTACAGTCTGAAAAATAAATAAATAATCGGAGTGAAAATAAATAGTATTCCTACCTGTTTCTTTTCCATTCGGCAAATCTGTTTTCAAATAATCCTGAAATCATAATACAACAAAAAGTAACGTCAGCGACTATTAACTACATTCATAGCAGGGAGGGGAACATACACGGTAAATATGATGTGCTACTGTATATCTTTGGAAACACAAAATGATTCGAAAATAAAATCAAGATATTCGGATCAAAATCCAAATGAGACATGCATGAACAAAAATTACTTCAGAATTTTTAATGATGCCATTACATTGGTTGAGAGCGATGTCCACTATCAGGTGACGTCGCTTTCAACCAATGTAATGGATTCATTTAAAATTCGTGCAAACAAATTTGCCTAATGGCGATCCGGCTTTAAACATTTCGAGCGAAAAAAACACTCACAATGTGCCGAATACACTCACAATTAACACTAATACTTCAACATGTTAAACAAACCTACCGAGGGAAGGTCCAGTTTCTTTTCTCGTGATTGTAAACTGTTGAAATGCTTGTGTGTTCATAAAGAACTTGAGAAACTACATAGAAAGAGCATAAAAAGTAATATTTTCAACATTAATGAAGGTTGGAAATTAACTTATTTAGAAAACTTTCAAAATTTTGTAAACTTAACCCTATAATGCCCATAAGTTATATGGGTATTTTAATGGGAACAGGGTTGGGATTATATTTCAAGAAAAAGAAAAAATCACTTTTTTACCCATTTTTTTATTTGTATCCTATATGATACAATGGACATTAACGGAAAATTCAACATCTGGAAATTTTTTACAGAAGATTGGGGGCGCTTAAAATTGATCATAATGATATCAGAAAGGGTTACGCGTGTATAAAAGTGCGTTAGAGTGTTCTTACTTCCACATAAACAATTGCATTAAGGAAAAAGCCACGTGGGATTATTATTACGGTTTACTCTGAAAATTGATGTATCATATATGATACAAAGGACATTAAAGGGTTAAGATAATAAGTCAAAACTTGAAACAAGTTTTTGTATGTCTTTTTGGAGGAAAGCTTTTAATTCGAGGTAGTGGTAGGCATTTATTAGCTATTTTATTGATAAGGGGAGGCGTTTAAAAGAAGGGGAGGCATTTAAAAGAAGGAAATGAGAAGAAAAGCGAGTTAAAAATAAACTCGACGTTGAAAAAGTAGTCCGTCAAACCGAGCGCAATTTAAATCTAGCAGATTGAAATGATTCGCATAATAGGCTTTATGACAAATGATATGCCTTTAGGATGTACGTATATAGCGTATATAGTCTATGTTATATGTTTATCAGATATATTTATATAGGTTATATGTATAAGTTATATATGCATAGGCTATACACATAAGACACTACAATATACATAGGCTATATGTTTTTAATGTTTTAAAGAAACTATGCATTTTAAAATTGACTCGTTTCAATCGTCTGTTAGAATTTAATAATAAAGAAATACAACACTACACTGGGCAATAGAATAATACAATAGAAGAATATATTTTCTTTCAATTAATTCCTTACTTTTATCAAAAAGAATATCTGTGTTTATATTTCTAATTCACATTGGGAATAACTAATGTTATAAAAAAACAATTAACTTACTCATGGTGTAGTGATTATTTTTACGACCCTTAATTACAATAACATTAATATTATTTCAAATATTGAACAAAGACGCTTCCCAAATTCAAAATGAAGATACTGTAATTCTTAATATTTTCTAAAGTCATCCCTTATCAGTTATTTCATTTCTCCAAAATGCGAGGAAAAGAATTCATGTTCAGTCTCATATTTAAAAAAAATTAACATAAAAAAAGTCTGCATTTCCCACTTATGATTTGGGTGTAAAATTAAAGTAAATGTGATCAAGGTTTCAAAGAAATGAAATTTTAAAAAAAATATTCAGAGTCTCCACTTATTCTTTATTATTTGGATATATAGTTTTACTAAACATGGTCAAAACCTCGTATAATCCATATTTGTTAAATGACATTCTAAGTCTCCACTTCTCCATCTATGACATGGGGAAAAGATTTTACTGGATGTGGTAAAAATCTCATTGAAAACAAATTGTCAAAAGATTTTCTCAACTTTTGAAAGAATACCTTATTCACCGATAATTGGTATCGAGTCGACGAAATCAAAAACGTTACCAAATTTAAAGACAGTACCACAGCTTTTCGGTCCATTGACTTTATTTAATTTGTAACCTTTCTGACCGATGCTCGGTACTGAGTGGGCAAAATTGGAAAAAGTTTTGGAAGTTCTTCAGAAATATCGCCTTTGAATGGTGGTACCAAATTTCAAAAAGGTAACACTTTCAGAACATGGTTTAATAAGAAAAGTGGTACGCTACCAACCACAAAGTGATAGTAATAGCTAAGAATTGGATAACATAGATACCTTTTTCTGTTCTTTATTCTGGGAAGCTCTGTAAAATTCCTTTCCCTAATGGATAAAGTGAATCATTTTTACAAAGGAATATCTAGAATATTATAATATCAATATTAATATACAGTAGGAACACTTCATTCAGAGTACTTTGGAGCGAGAATCAATAGTAGTATTTGCAAAGTACACGTACTAACCTGCGTAAAGCTATGCAGAAAAATATAATGTTAGTTAGCCTCCTATCAGTAAAAAAATAAGTTGTAAATTGACATGGACCAAAATATTCTGCATTGAGCGTTATTTCAAACTTGGTATTTGGTACATATTATAAGAAATTCAATGCTTTCTTCTTCTAATTCCCATAGTTTTTCTCCATAATTCAACCATTATACTTACCATAATGATTGTGTCACCACTTTCATCATGACCATAATATGCTTCAAAATGTCCTAAATGAAAATAATATATAAAGTAACATCAAGCAACGATCAATCACATGTTAAAAAAGAATGACACAAGATTTCAACGTTTTAACTACATACATGCTGTTACATCTTTTGTGTAAAAGTTTTACATAAATTTGTTTGTACTTACCTATCAAATCAATGTATGAATGAACAAATACTTCAGTGATCACTTGATTTCGTGCTTTTTGTTCTAAGAAACACAAAGAATTGTGAACAATTAATCATTCTTCTCCTTTTTTTTCGTGTGCTAATATGTAATACAGTGGTCAAAATAAGAATAAATAATCACTGTGGAGGAAATTTTTTTGAGTCCTCCACAGCTGTTATTTGCTCTTATTTCGGCCATTGTAATTGAACAAATATAACATCCATACCTGTTTCACCAAATGATTTTGTATTTCTGGAAGCTTGCATGATTTCCTCCTAAAAGTTATCAGAGAAAAATTTACAATTAACAATTAATTTTGCAATCGTTTTTATATGAGGATTTGTATGCAATATTGTTGTTGCTGTTACATGATTCAGCTTGATTCAAACATCTTGTTAAATCGTATGTTTATATAACGATGGAGTAAGTAACAGGGATGATTTCAGTTTAAAGTGGCAATTATTTGCAACACTTCCTTATAAAATAGCAAAATAATACTCACCAAAGCATTTTTAACATCATCTTTGATTTGTTTTGGTAATTGAATATTTTCGCCATGTGCATACTAAATATTAGAACATGAAACTGTAACAAATACTACTTTCCATAATGTAACCTATTTTGTTTAGAACAATTATGTACCATATCCTCTATTAAAAGCTGCCCACTAATAAAGGTTGCACTTTAAAATCAAAAAGTGGAATAAAATGATGCCCTCTAATATAAATCACCCTCCAGTCTTATGTACACCAAAGCAGTGTTTATCAAGACCGTTTACCCGTGGGACGAGAAATCATATTTATTTCTATACTAATATGGTTGATCTGTGATTAAGACTTAACTTAAATTATCTTGAGTAAAAATTTCAATACAACAGATAACAAATAGGCCACACTTAGCTACACTACAAAAATGGATTTTGATTTTGATCTATTCTTTATCTAATTTTTACCCAAAATTTCTCGTTCGGACTCTTAATCAGGGCAAAATGGTTTTGAAAGTAGCCATAATATAGTGATTGAGGGAGGACCCACCAATATTAACTGGAAACAATTCAAATTTGGTACTCTGTATTGGCTAAAAATGCCATAATCATTTATCATAATCAATAATTATTCTAAATGCACTTCAAAAATCATTTTGCTTCAAAAATTTTACTCTGCAAAAAAGCGAGGGGTGCAGCCCTGTTAATTAGAGGTTTTTAATATTGTTTTTATATTAAGGGTCGGTAGAAAATGAGAAGGAAAACAAAAATTACCGAAATGAAACGAAAAATAGTCGTTCGGATTAAATTAGAGGTTGGACTAAAGAAATACGGTTTTAATTATATTCATAATGCTTAGTGAACCTTACCTGGTCCAGTAAGGAAGCATTATCTAGATTTACAACAGTCACCTAAAAGGAAATATGAGAAATATATATTCGTAATAATATTCAATAAGCATGTGTTTCGACAAGGTACCTCAATTGAAAATATGCTCATACATGATGTAGATATGAATATAGATCATTGATCATTGAGTCGATGAATCAATTACCATACACATTTTTAAGATTATAGTAAGTTATATCTAAAAGTGGCGTTTATTAGAAAAACATCATTAAAACATTACTTTTCAATTTTAACATATAAATAGACCATTAACTAGTATTTTAATTCTTGACCTATTGCATAATAAGTTTTAGAAGGCTTTTAAAAGCATTATAAGCAATACAACGATGACACAAACAGTTGCTGTTAGATTCGATTTTGATGTTTTTCCAAATTTAAAATAAGCCTACTCTACAACAAGCACCACGCTAAAATTTCCCAAAATTAAATAGGTAATGCAGCACTACATCGATCATTTATGGCAACAAAATATCTGATAAAAACGAAATGTGCATCAAATCAACAAATTTGAAAATACTTTATTTGAGAGTATTATATCATTGTCTTATTTTTCATGATGATTAACCGATGTTGAGCTATATTAATAACTACTAAACATTTTTGATGCAATATAATCACCCAGGAACCTTTTCGGACTAAATATTATATATATATATTGGACAATTTACGGACAAACTTTTGGACAATAATTTCTTTACTATAAAATTACAGTGGAACAGAAGTATCTCATAATGATGTGGATTACGAGATAGATTTTAATGAAAAGAACAATGAAGAAATTAAGGGCAGACAAGATTGAAATATTCCAATACTAAACGTATATCTTGAAAATAATTCTTAATGTCCTCATTTTTGTTGTACCTCTCTTCTTTGACAGCAAAATGTTTACAATCAAATTTCTTTTGTAGCTAATGTCTTCTTTTATGTAGATAAATAACTGAGTGCGCAAAAACTTGTTCAAAGTCTGCAGAAAAGATGCTAGAACACAGTTTTCAACTTTGCGTCATTTCTGCTGACTTTGAACAAGTTCTGTCCACTGTGAAATACCTCTTCAATAGGTAGATCTTGCATTTCCTCTAATGATGTTGGTAATAAACCAATCAAATAAGGAGTCGGTAAACAAACCATATCAACAAGAGTTGTGGGTAAAACAGGAATGTAAGTATGCTAAAAAAATAATACAACTTTGAATAATAAATCATTCAGGCATACTAAATAGCCTTTTATTCAATTTATGACCTTTCCTAGCTTTAAATAAGAGCCCAAATATTTCTAACATTTTTGTATAATATATGATACAATATAAATCGCAAATCTTATATCAACAAATCTTTGTAGGATTCCATACACAATATTATAATATAATCAGGTCCGGCCTCAGTTAGACCCAACTAGCATGAAAATATTTGTTATGATAATGGTGTCAGTACAGTGTTTGAAATAAGAACAAATAATAACTATGGAGGAGTGATATCTGAGTATTGCTCAGGTTTTCTAGACTGAAGTAATGCTGAAATAACACTCCTCCACAGTGATTATTTGCTCTTATTTCAAACACTGCAGTATAAAAATGATAAAACTAACTAACCTCCCATGTAAATGGATACATTAGTGATATTAAACCATGGCAACAAGAAGAAAGTAGACTAGAAAGAGGATTATATTATCTTTTTATTAGGACTTATGTAAAAAAAAAGAAAACTTAGCTGATTTCATTGATTGGTTGCGTTAGGGTTGATCATGACCTCTACATTTGGTTAGAATATCAACTGGCTTATAAAATGAGAATTGAACATTATAATATCGTAAAATCGAATTAAGAAAGTATCACAAGATTTCAAATTAGTACAGAATGAGTGAGACAAACATAAAAGGACTGACCTGAGAGATTTTGAACACAAAATAACTTTTGATTCTAATAATAATGATGTCAGCGATTGTATTATCTAAAATAGCAAGAAGAGACTTTTTTAAAATGATAGTATCAAAAGTAATATTATTACCAACATTATTCTCATTGAGTTTGATGTTTGTAGCATCACATTAATATCAGAAGAAAATATGTACACTACACGTAGCTAAGAAAGAAGACAAATAAACTTACTAATGTTATTGGCAATGTCGCAAATAGTAAGCTTAGATCAACCTGAAATAAACATGCAAAAGTAATAAGTTGTGAATACCACCTGATTTATATAGACACACTCACCGCTTGCTACTCCTTATTATACCTTAACTGCAGAAATCTTCCTTTTTCAACTACAAATGAGTTGATACAGCTAGTTAAAATAATTATGACAACAAATTATGTTTTACGCCTGACACATACCTGAGCTTAACTATGATTTATTTTATTAATCATTTTGCCTGACACCCAATATCCACTATCATATAAACCTTTCAGTTGATAGAATATTGTGAATTGCGATTATGAATGAAAAACATTTTTTTCTACTTGGGTCTTGACATGGCAACAAGAACATGCATAAGGGGTGGTTATAAACATTATATTTTGTAACCACAGAAAAAATTGTACAGCTTGTCACAGAGGTTTTTATGAAGTGACTTGTAACTCACGTGTTCATGTATAGCAGAATCACCAGGTCTTTCTAATATCACTTTCTTTACATTGCTAAGCCCATCACTCTAAATCAGGATAAACAAAATTGTACAAATACAAGGTATAATTTACCGAGTATCCAGAAAGTAGTACAATTAAAACTTAACACAAACAACTCATCAGAAATATTAAAAATTATTTAAATATCTTTACAATAGAGTCATGACAAATGAAGAACTAGAGCAGCAGTCAAAATAAGAGCAAATAATCACTGTGGATGAGTGATTTTTTAGCTTAGTTTCAGGCTTTACAGCCTGAAGTTGTGCTAAAAAATAACTCCTCCACAGTGATTATTTGCTTTTATTTTGACCACTGAGCATATTAAACTTACTGTGAAGAAAGATACAGTGACAGATGATGACTGAAATAAAAGAAGAAAATATAAAAGAGACATCTACTTTATAGATGAACCTGCTGGTGGAGAAATATGATCCTGAAATTGAGCACAATCTCATAAGATTTAAAAAATGTGAAATGGTTTGAATTAACAAGTCTATGTTATAGCTCTCATATTTAAATTCACATATCATATTTTATATTGTAAGATTAAATTTTTATTAAAATCATTTAAATTTAATATTCAAAAACAATGAAACTTTTTGGGAAATGACTTAAACATTGATAACATTCTATATTTTTTGGTAAGCGTTACTTATTTATTTATACCAAAGAGTACAAAACAAAATGATACTCACTGGTTTAGGAAGAGTATGAGAAAGAACAGCTTTGAGAAATGAGAAGACAGCTGTAGCAGAGAACATGCGTTGCTTTTCCACCTCTTCCAAGATCTACAAATAAATGAATAGTTTTTAATAATAATGATAATAAGAGTAAATCTAAGAAAACTAAAAAGATGAAAATTTGTTATTCATAAAAAACTGCTGAATATCTCTAATGAAGAATACAAACGATTTGTAAGCTTGTTGACTGACCGTAATATCTCAGTTTAAGAAGAACTTTAACAACATATATATAATATTTCAATTAATGTCTAAATAACAGTTTCATGCTGATCAGCACAATTTGCAGACACAATTGAGTCTAGGTGCTGATCAGTAGGTTAGAAAAATGATCATTGTAGCTCCAAAGTGTATTGACTTGATAATTTAAAATAATTTTGAAAGATGAAGTGTAATATCTTAGTTTAAAGTACGAGAAATGAGATTGATTTGATTTCTTCAATGAACAAACCGATAAAATTAAAATGTCCTGTCTCAGTCTCTTAATCATCATTGTATATGATCTAAGAAACACAAGTGGGACGTTTATTTAAAATTAAGATTTTGGAGAGGTATTTATTTGAGAGGGATGTTTAATTGACAGGGACGTGTTAAAAAAATCAGAATTTCTGTATTTTCTTATGTTAAAATCTACAAGCTTTCGAGGCATATTATACACATGAAGAAAATAATGCAGAGTGCTGTAGTATTCTAATTAGGTAACTTTCTTATATATTTATTTGCTATATATCCACTAAACTTTTTTTACTTCTTTTTTTACACCTACTTTTCTAGGGAGAAATTTATTAAAAATAATAATTATTGAGAGGGGTGTTTATTCGATAGGGGTGTTTATCAAAACATAATAAAAATTTTAGACGGGAGTTTATTTGACATGGGCGTTTAGTCGATCATTTAAAGTAGATGCTTATATTTCTTTCAAATGATGCACAGTGAGAGAGTAAGTAAAGAAGCACCTGTGAATATATTGAGAATAAACCATAAGGACTGATAATACAGTACACTTCAGGATATTTTGATGATGATACCTAACAAAAACACAAGGTTATTGATATTCAATTCAGTACAATTTGCAAGGTACTTTAATAAATGTGTGTGAAACACTTGAGAAGACACTAAGATTAAAGTTGTCACGATTTAGATTAAAAACATTTTTCAAAAGATTTTGCATCTCTTAGTTGACAAATTGTAAAATTCTTGTCTAAAAGGTGTTTAGTTTCCCTTTCCCTTGCAATAATATTACCCTACATTCACTTGCCATGCAATGTTATTCAAACAACAAATTACACATGACAGCTATACTCATGCTTGAACAAAAACTATTAAAAGATGCAGGGACTTATGTTAGATACTTATTGTTACTGGTATGTGATTGATACATACATGGATGAGTCGACAGAATCCAAAGTTTCTACCACCATTCATGTCAGTTAATACAAATGAAAAGTTTTCACTAAAATGAAAAGTATGTAGTTGCATAGTATGTAAACAAGACTTCTCAACTAAATGCCAATTTAAAAAGACTACTGTAAAACAACGAATTTAGAACACTTTTATCTTAGTTGTTTTAAACTTGGTACATATACAGCAATGTTTTCATATTTATGTTGCAACCCTGCTCAGTCGTTCCACAAATCTGCCTTAAGGGTACTAAACATTGTAGACCAAAATCCTGCGAAAGAAAGAATGCAGAATTAATAATTGTGATCTTGTCCTCAAATTGCAAAAGTAAGTTCCATATTTTCTGCTTTTTTAATACTCAATCATAATAATAAATTCCACATTTGTTTCTTTCACATTATTTTTATCTCTCGATTTAGAGTTGACAAAGAAGAGGATGATGATGAATGGATATGGTCCTGCATGGTGGATACAGAAGATCGAAATATTTTAAAAATCTTGAATGAGTAGTTACGTTTAATGAAAACATAAGTAAAATTACTACATAAGATCATGTTTCATATTTGACCTATATCTTTTGATCTACTGGCATCATCGTGTTCGTGGTTCAGAGGTTACTATAAATAATGTGGTAGGGGGAGGGGACGGAGTCCACCTCCCCCAGCATATAGGGTTAAGAAGAAATATGATATAATAATTTCAAAAAGTAACATACTGTGTATGAATTATAATTATATTTCATAAAAAATTCTAAAAAGTAAAACAGACCTTTTCTTGAAACCAAATTCATTAGTTATCGAGAGATCAGGAAAACAAAATTGTGGAATACTTTGCATTATTTGATCTTCCTCTCCATAACTTTGATCAATCTAACAAAAACATAAGTGAACTATATTTCTTATTGTAATATAATATTCTGTTCTTACTTTGAAGTTAATATAACGTATCAAAGAATATAATCAGCCAAATGCAAGCGGTACACCTTAACTCTAACCTGAAATTAAGAGACTCTTGTTGTATTCCCATATAAGACTATCTAGTATCAGAACCATAAACTTCTAGGCTCTTACTTATAAAACATTCTAAAAAGAAATAAAAAAACATTTGTAAATTCTTACCTTAGGAGGAAACCGAAATGAAATATATGGTGCCAACTTTTTGTCTATTCCTAAAATAAGTGTAATATAAATATATTTTTTCTTAAATAAGTGCCATAGGCTAACACTTAGTAAAGAAATCTGCTGTCTAGAATATAACTTTACTTAGTGATGCTTTAATGGACTTAAATGTAACAGGATAGAAAAACCAACGTGATGACTAAAATATCATTGGGCTATTCAAATACTATTATATATCATAAGCATTTAAAAAATAAACTAAAATAAATGCATCCTAATAAGATTTATGAAGGTTATTTGAGGGGATATTTTAAATAGATAATTGTGTTAAAATATAAAGTATATAGTTTGTTAATTTTTACCTATTTTCAATGAAACTACCAAAACATGATCAAATAGAGCAGCATCTTCATCTTGATGTAAATCAGAAAACTAAAATAAAGTTGAAATAAAATATAAAATATACAGTATAGCATATCAGAAATGCGATTTGGCAAAATGAAAACATATCTATTTCTCACCTTATCAAACTCCTCTTCAAAGATTGGTGCTGTTTCAGCACGGTTACGAGTAAGATCAGAAGCCTTTAAAACATTAAATGTTTTATTTTTGTGCACAGAAAAGCTTTGCCATTTCTTAACACCTTTGCTAAAACCTTGGCTTGTTGCTATTTTAAATTTTTGACCAACTTTTGGTTTATCGGCTGGTTGAGGATTGAATCTTTTAAAGAATCCATCCGTAAGATCAAAACTGTTATTTTTATTAGAAGACATATCATCCGTGAGAATATCACCAGATCCATAACGTATTTCTTCAAGTTCTGAGTCATTGACATCTCGATGAAATAAAGAAGGTGATGATATACTTTTTAATTTGTTCAGATTACTCTTGGGTGTGAAAGAAGTAGAATCCTGATCTAAGTCTGCTCTCAGTTTTGCAAGTACCAAATCTGATATGACAAGGCCCTGCCTTTTCTTCTCTTTTTGTTCAGTCTTTTCGATATGTCTCAATGGTAATTTTTCTCTAGGGATGGAAGGTAAAGGTCTTTCTGAAAGTGGCTTAATAGGTTTTATAGGAACTATTGGCTTAACTACTGGCCGTTTACTAGACAGATGATTATCATTAATAACTTGATCATTTTCATCAAATCTATGTGACGTATTTGCATCAGATTTGGTCTGTTTTAATGCTTTCTTTTCAAATGCTAAAATGTCTTTCCCATTTAAAAGATTCTCTATATTAAGTGAATGTATTTGTGATCGATAGTTATGTACTCTTGGTGGCTTTGGCGGTGCAACTGGACTTGAATAAGGTCTTGGACCTCCATTTATTGCAGGTGATGAGTGTACCGATGTAACTGGACTTGAAGAAGGTCTAGAATTTTCATTTACTTTGGTTGGCAAATGTAGTGGTCGTGGAGGAGGCAGTCTTGGCCTTGCAGGAAGTGGAGGTTTTACATTGTTTTCCATAGAATATTATGTTAAGTTATGTACCTAACTGAATTATTTATTATCTAAAGAAGAAGAAAATGTTATTAATTGCAAAAGGGTTAATTTTCTCGTTATACTCAATCATCAACTAGTAAAAACGAATCAATGTTCTTGGGGATATGTTTCTTGATACTATCCATATTATCAAATGTAAAGTCAATATTTATACATTGTACATAAAAAAGAAACTTGGGCAATATATACTGGGATTAAATCTGGGATAAGTCTATTGTCACACGATTATATTGTTCTTCCAGCATTCTATGACCCAAAAAGCCTTACAAACATTGATAAGCCCTTCCCTTATCTACAGTCATAACTGACTGTAGCAATCAGAGCCACTCAAACATGGAAGTAGTCAATATATAGCCAATTATATTATTGGTTACAATACTTCTAACATTCGAAGAACAATAGTGAATAAGTTGTAACCAGACAGTTATCTTCATATTTTGGTGGAGGAAAGCCTGGGTTTGAACACACGTAGTTGCAAAAGTCACATGATAAATCTAGAGGTTATCATTATCTTGTTGGGTATCACAACTACATAACAATCAGCAAAAATGAAAAAAAACTTTTTTGGAATTACATCCTTTTAGGAGTTGAATTTTCAAGTCAAAGGTATGATATTAAAAGTAGCCCACTAAAGTGAAACACCTTTATCAAGAAAAAAATATGTCAAGTCACTGTGGAGGAGAGTAGTGAATTTCATATCAAGGATAAACATTCAAATTTTACATCATTAAGATTTCATGTTCTTATTATGTGTATACATGTACATAAGATATACACATGTATATATGTACATAAGATATACACCACATAGACTATAACACATATTATATTATTTGACTATACTCTGTTAGTAGAAACCATGTAGTTACTTTTCTATATAAAGGTTAACACATGAAATATCTAAAAGGTGGTTGTCATCATCTGTTAATAAAAATAATAAATAAACAATAATGAAATAAAACAATAATTCTTCTTTAAAACAATCCATTCTTTTATTAAAATCTTCCTTTGTTGAATTGTGCATTGTCCTTATGTTATTAATTTACATTGAGAGTAATTATTAATGTTTTAAAAATCAACTTATACTCTTAGTAGTAATTAAATGTTTTACGACCCTAAAGTGGATGTATATATAACATTAATAGTTTTTTCAAAATTAAAGAAGGAAGCTTTCCAAAATCAAAATGGTGATTTCAATTCATGAAATTTAATTTCAAAAAGTCCAAATGTGACTGATAATTGATAATATTGCTTAATGTAAAAGAATTTGATCAGCAGTCCCGTAATATTGCCTAGAGTGCCATAACCAAATTTCCGGATGGTACCACGCCTTTTTGGTCCATTGGACTGAAAATGCAATTTGGACCCTTTTTACTCAAAACCTTTGATACAATTGAAAAATGTTTGGTGAGCCCTTCTAGAATATTGCCACAAATGCTGCTACTAAATTTCAAAATGCTAGTTATTCAGTAACATGGTATAATAAAGAAAAGCGGGACAACGCTGGTGCTGCCAACACTGCACTGCAGAGTGGTAGCAATATCCCATCCAAACTTTGTTTGGTATGCTAATAGGAATAAAGGTAAGAAGCCATGCTAAGGACAAGCTACCTCCATTCAATTGATATCAAGTTGAACATAAGGTTGTGCTTCAAGCAGTATTTTAAATTTTGCATTTCCATACCTTATGAGCTGGTTCATCTCGTAACTATATTTTCAGAATGCACATATTTTATTTTGAGAAAACAATTTTTATGTATTACTCTAATTTGCAGTGAGCAGGTCTATTTAGGACACAGAGGTTAACATATGTAACATACATAAGATATGTATCTGGCAACACAACATTACTATGTATAAATCACAATTATCTAACAATTAGCGTTTAGGTCGTCGATGACACATGGAACGGGGGAACAAATAGAAAACACGGTATTGGCGTAGAATTAAAGATAATCATTTGTGAAATAAGGGGCTGATCCACTAGCCACATTTAAATTGCCAACATCAGCAGTCATATGTGTCACCAAAATCTTGCTCTTCGCCCATGTAGTTATTTTAGAAAGAATTCTAAAATTTACTTGCCAGTTAAGACCTCTGAGAAAATGTGTGGCAATGTCCACACTACTCATAAATATTTTGAATCTCTTTGTGGTAATGTTGGAAGTGTCATTCTCTTTAAAACATTTATTTAATTCTTGAACATAGAAAGATAGATTTATTTGCAAACAGGTGTAGTTTACAGCATGCTTTCATGTTCAAAACAACATATTTGTTTCTTTCTCTATGACATAAAAACATTTCCTAACTTGAATGTTTTTGTTATGATACCTTGAAGGTTTATGTATAAATGATATCAGCAATATTATGTGACGTTAAAAATGTTATAGTGTTGAGAATCATTAGTTAGTTAGCATAATATAGCTTTGCGAGACAAATTCTATGATTATTTTGCTCGGTTGTGATATAGAAAAAAACGCCATTTTGAAATTCGGCAGCTGTGTTGGTAAACATTTAGGAAGATAACTGGACTTTCCGAAAAAGTCTCTATATATAACAAATGATTAAGTTGATAAAGTTTTAGGTCAAATAAACATTTGGAACACCTTTTTCAAGGTAAAATTATGTCAGGTCACTGTGGAGGAGAGTAGTGAAATTTCAT
>JAULBZ010003244.1:0-16854 GCA_032360805.1 Neoturris breviconis
TTTCAGCCAAGTTGGCTGAAAATATTCTGAAAAATCTCTCCTCCACAGTGATGAACGGCTGTTATTTCGAGCCCTGCACCCTTATTTGAGAATATTTCAAAATAAAGGGGATTATCTATTATGGTTTCCTTTTTATATAAGTGTATTATTGTTACAAATACTTATTGTGTACAGGATTATCTATGCATTTCCTTATGAAAAGGTTAAGGATTATAATGTTAATTATTATGAAAGTTTAAAATATTATTATATGATATTTTTTTTGTTGTTATGATTTAGAGTGAAGATATATCTTCTTGTTCTTCTTCTTCTGATGATGATAATTCTGATGACAACGGTGGAAATAAAAACACTGATGAAAATCTCAAGGTAAGATATAAAAATAACTGTGAGAAATCACCTGTGGAGAAGTGTTGGAATGACTCACAAAACGATTTTCTATCTTATCCATTCGGGACCATATTGGGGGGAAAGGTTCCAAATTGTGTCTTTGGCCCAATGGACTGAGAAGGTGTGGTACCATCCTGAACTGGTATCAGCATTCTAGGCAATATTTTGAAACAACTGGGCAAGTTTTTGACGAAAATATATTATTTCAAAACTGGAGATTTTTTAAAAATTAGAGAGTTTTCGCATTTTCGAAAATTTGATTTCTATGAGGATTTGACACATTCACCTAATATCACACCAATATATCGTACCCAAATCATAAAGACTTGGAAAATATTTTTTACTATTTACTATGAGAATTTGACCACAATTACATTTCCCAGTGGGCACACAACGTCTAATCAACATCGAAACCATATCAACGATGTCACGACGTCGTTGCAACATTGTTTTGATATTGATCTGAAGTTGTGTGTCTGCAAGGTTGGATTAAGAAAATGTCTGAAAAATACATTTTCTTTGACTATGCGTTTTTATGGTGTTCATTTTGTTTGTTGGGACAGCTTCTTCTTCAATAATTTGAGAAATTAAATAAATAACAAGAGATCAATCACCGATAAGAATGGAAGTCTCAATTTCGTTTTTAGGAAGCGACACCTTTTTTAACTTTTGAACAAAATAACTAGACACATCTTTGCGTGAACAATCTTGTTTTCAATACGTGTCAGGCAGTAGTAGTTGTTTGGTCACATTCAGGTTAAACTACAACACACATAAACAGGTAGGATATGAATGAGAAGTCATGTCACATCTTTGGTCACATGCGGCAAGCTGAAAAGTATAATATTGATATAATACTGCATAAAATTCTTTGCGATGGAGATCTTATAGTTCTTATATTACCCTTCTTAGGTATCTAGTGTTGTGATAAAAATACACATTGTTTACAGATTTGAATCAAAATTAATCAATTGATTAATCAGTTTAATCAATTTCCGTGAAGCTGAAAATATTAAACATAACCAAACATGTGAAATATTTTGTTCTCGTCAATTTTAAGTCAAAGATCTAGTAATAAATGGCCAAACCTTACGATAACTTGTATGAAGATCACCTCATTCTAAGACACGATAGTAAATATATGCACAAAAATCCATAGTTCTAAAGTCTTTGTAATAATTCAAATAGCCTAGGTCTGTAAACAGTGAACTAGGCCTAGTTCACAACTTTTGTTCTGGATATAATAGTCGTATGGTATATACTGAGCAAATCCATCCAACAGGAGAAGTCTTGTATACGAGTGCTCTAAAAATTCAAATACCACAATGTGAAGTCGAAAAAGCATAACACAAAGAAATCGATAAATTCATAATGTGATATATTTCTATCTCGTTGCTTTTTGTCAACCTAACGAGTGATGTTCACTTCATCATTTCTCCAAATGGAACGATATGTAGTTTCACGTAACGTAAAACTGTAAAACTTTATTTGTTCAGCAACCAGTATCTTCATAGATAATCATAGGGACGGGAATAGTAACAGCATAGGGTGCATGGCGTAAAGTGATACAATAATGTTTTCCCTGTTTCTACTCTCACTGTATGGCTCACCGATTGATAGTTATTGTCCTTGGTATATATATCGAGCTTCACTTGGTATAATAAAAGCCGAGTTCTATACCATGCAAGAATTTGTAATGGAAGGAAGGAAGGAGACTGAATTGGTATTTCCAACAATCTTTGCCGTTAGCAAGATTGAATGATGTAAATATTAAAATCTCTGTAATTAAAGGTAATTAAGTGTCATAAAATTTTATTATAAAGTTTATGACTTCAGTCCCTAATCAGGCCTTTTGCCCCTTCCCCTATAAATATTAAGGGAAATTTGCTCTTTTTAAAGAAAAACACTTGTATTAGACTGTGGTGAAATGTGCCCTTTTTCTCTATCACAGACCTACTGCCTTTGTATTCTAGAATATACTCTGGACTTTATAAGGATACAGAGTCATTTAGTCCATACAGAGTGACATTGTGAGGGTATAGGTTTGAGAAGGTCTTAGAAAAATATTTAAAAAGACAGCAGTTAAGTTTTGAATCTTTGGTTAACTAGAATACAATTCCAATCAGGTGTCGAAGGTCTCGTTCTGAAAACTGTAAAAAATGGCAAAAATATAAAGCTTTAGTTAGAAGAAATAGAAAGATATCTTTTTACAAAATTTGAGTTTGGTGATAAAAATAGTTTAAACTGTTTATGTTTTCGAACAAGGTCCCTGAACAGATGAGTCATCTAAAAATGTTTTCATATTATTAATTCAAGATATGATATTGCGATGAAAATACAATTATAATTGTGTCCCTTTGAAATACTTTCTCCTAACAACATATTGTATACACATATGTACAACATATTGTATACACATACATGTCTTTTCTACTTGGTTAGATGTGAAAAAGTTAAAAGATGTTACCCGTAACACTCAAAAGAAGTTCAAAAATTTGAATTAACATGAAAAAATGGTCTTAGTAAAATACAACAGTGATTTTGGTTTTAACCCTATTAGTACTGGAAAAGGGGCAGATCCCCCCTACCATATTGTGCTGTGTAAGTTTTTAACCATGTGAACTACATTTAGTAACAAGCTATGTATAACATGCATATGCTGAAAATTTCAGCTTCATAATCATCTTTTGATCAATGTTTCTGGGTCATAACCTGAAAAATCACATATTTCTTTGTGGGAAATCCTTTGTAAATCATCAATTCGTTGTTTATATATAACTTGTGTTTGGTTAATGGTTGCATAAAAAAAACTTTGTGAAGTTACTTGAAATCGTAAAATATGATTTTAATTTTAAAAAATTGGATTCTTTTCGGATTTTTGGATGAACATTTTGGTATTTTGCAACTTTTTCACTAAAACCCTAAAAACTATGTGAAACAACAAACATTACCTATTTAAAACTGAAAACAGAATTAGAAATGGCAATTCAAAGAATACATGTTTTTAAGGAAAATTAGCTATGCTAAAAATAATTGGAACCATTTTGTTCCTTTTATGATGGACGATAGTTGTGGAAAGTATCTAGATTCATACTTAGTATTCAATGTTATAATTATACTAGTATATATGCATTAGTAACAAATTGATACTTTTGTGTCTTTCCCTTATTATTTATCAAAACTGTTCACATTTTTCACTGAATGTTTTTTGATCCATGCCAAAATGTTTTTTCAGATTTTTAAAAATATCAGCATTTTGTGCAGACTAAATGACAGTATCCATCGCATTAGTTATTCCCAATATGAAAACAGTTAGGATTATAATGAAAAATAAAACAAAGAAATCATTTTAATATAGAACAGTAATTATTTTCAAAAAAGGCATTCTTCTATTGCATTTTTCTATTGTCTAGTATTTCTTTATTTTTTCATATTCTACCAGTTGAAAATGCATGGATTTTAAAACCTTAAAAGCATGTAGCATACTGTATGCATATTTTGTATTGTTTATGTACAAAGCCTATGCATACCTATTTATATATCATATACATAATACATACATGTCATCCTACATACATTATAGCTTATATACATGTAGCATAATATACACATAGCCTATATACATGCAGGCTATACATGTAGCCTATATACATGCTGCCTATATACATGTAGCCTATATAATTTATATGTAATAAATATTTATAGTTGTTGTTGAAAGAAGAGTTGATTATTTTCTCTTATTTTGACCACTGTATAGCATAAGCTCTATTTTAAAAGTATACAATCAGATACGGATAGAGATAATTACCCCACATCTCTGATTAAATACATCAGGAACAATAGGAACACTATGGCATTCTTATAATAATCACAGACGGCAAAACCGTTGTTCAAAGAGCATTGTTCTAACGTTATTTTGCTGACTTTGAACAGGTTTTCCGTGTGTAGGCTTAATTTTTGCTCGGTTTTATTTATTTGAGTATAGATTTCGGCAGCTGAAAACAATGTACTAAAGAACGCTCCTCTACAGGTGATATCTAGCAATATTTTATATGAACTAGTACCATTATCTTGGTTTTCATCATACAAGAAAAAAATGGTATTATTAAAAGACCAGCTCAACGTTTTTGGTTGATTCAAGCCTGAATTATAACTGCTGTACATCAAGACTGAAAACTATACTCAATAAACACTCTTCAACAGTTGATGTCCAGTAGTTGTATTCAGGCTTGAGATTTCAAGTAACAAAATCTGCCTAAATTCAACACAAATGAAACTGCACTGAACATTGTTATGTCAACGGGCTTTCATTGGTTTGGTTACTTTGCTACAGAGTACTCTTCTCTGTAAATTTTATTTTTGAAACTGTCCCTATGGTAAGAAAACGTGAATTCATTTGCTGGTAAATAGTAATAATGATAACATAAAACATATGTATTGCTAGCTTTTAAGAAAATTAACATGTTCTTTCCCAGTTGACTAAAACTTGTTCAAAGTTAGCAGTAAAGACGGTAAATCAACGTTGAGCAACGTTGTTTTGTTGTGTCTTTACTGCAAACTTTGAACAAGTTTTGCTTACTCCAGAACTTGAAATAACCGCCAGTCATCAGTGTGGAGGAGAGATTTTTCAGAATGTTATTTTCAGCCAGTTTGGAAACTATTTATAAATAATAGTTTATTCTATACTATACTTATTATGATGCACATGGTTGTTATCAACCAATAAAAAAATATGTAGTAAAATTCATATACTATGTGTTATAATAAATACCGTATTGCAGCGTGTATAAGTCGACCCCTATTTTTAGCAAATAAAACCAAGCTTTAGAGAGGTACTCGTTGTATAAGTCAGGTACCTTCTTGGAGTTAGTGCTATGATTCGAACTAATGATATTCTAACTCACAACACCTCATATATATATCGATTCTTACATATAGTTGTCTTAAGTCTGTTTTACTAGTTTCATATTTTAATTTTTTGATATTAAATATATAACAATAAAGGATGAATAGCCAAATGTAATTTTGGATAAGCCTTGGAAATATAATTTACTTACTTACTTACTTACTTACTTACTTAAACCCAGAAGAAACGTTTTTCTTTCTTGGTAACGTAACATAATAAGGTATTAACGTCCTATATATATCTTTAAGAATTGCTTAGTGGATAAAAACTTGTTTAAAGTCTGCAGTAAAGACACTAGGACAACGTTGAAAAGGTTGTTCTAGCATCTTTGTTGAATACTTTGAACAAGTTTTTACCCATTATATATTTCTAACAAAGTCTATAAATAATTGATTAGAACTTTGAAATTATCACTCAATTTATCCCGTTTTTTAATTGTTTATCAACTTTATAGACAATACAGTAAAAAGAACTATATGTATATAATCTATTTAAAAATAATTATATATAACTATATATATAATTATATATAACTATATATATAATCTATTTAAAAAGCTATAAAACATTATTTATTATGAAATAAACATTTCAAAAGTTAAATGTAATTGGATTAAAATACAATGCAAATACTTCAAACTAAATGGGATTGGTTTAAATTCTTCTTCTCAGAAACCAAAAAAAAAAGTCTATGTGTAAATTTTGCAGAAAAGCAGAGAACTATTTGTTATAAAAAACAACGAAGAAACTTTTTTCAAGGAAGAAAGTGAAACAAGAATGTTGATAAAATTTATATCTTCAAATTTCTAGATGAGAAGATACAAAATATACTATATAACACCTCTTCTTTTTAGCTTTTGACTTCCCTTGCTTGAGAACCATCAGATAGTATCGATAGAATTATTTTTCAGAACTATATACGGTTTATAAGTTGTGGGTGATTTTTTAGCTAAAAAGGATATCTTTAAAACTCGACTTATACACGCCGTAATACGGTAATATGTGTATATAGCCTATACTAGCATATACTTATGTAGGTTTATATCAAATAAAACTGTACAAGTCTTGTAATTTTAAAAAGACATCATTTCTTTAAAAAACATTTTTAAAACATATATTTTTTTCCTATATTAAGTTAAACTAAGCATACTCTTATAAGCATACTTTTACTTAGTGTATACATTTTACTATGATACATAATCAGTGTTTGAAATAAGACAAATTAATCTCTGTAGAATAGGGCTAATCTTAGGAACATAAAGCTTATCTAAAAAACATTTAATACACCTGTCCATACCGGAGAAAAGGATTTTACAATTATTCTTGCCTTTTTAGGTAAGTTATCTTTACAGTTGTGGACGAGATTGGTTAACTCCATTAATAAGTCTATTCCTGCTTGTAGTCTTTGAGTTGTGTTTCGTTCTCCTTCACTCATGTCATCATTTTTTAAATTCAAGGATCGAGTTCCTAAAGCATTGCTCTCAAATGTCATGTATCAATTTAAGTGTAGTAGCTGCAATGCTTCTTAATGGTAAAACCACTAGACATTTGAAACTAAGGGCTTGTGGGCACTTAGGCTCTCTTGTGGAACTTGTTCCTTTGATAATTTTAATTTTATTACATCTGCACCTAGCAATTATCTTTTAGAGTTGAAAGAAAGTTTAAGGATCTTTAGAGACAAACCTAATCCCAATAGGAATATATCATCATCTCCATTATTTCTATTTGATAAATTTTATTAATCAGTCTTCTGGGAGTGCAGCACTTGTTGCGTATGCTGACATCTGATTAATTAAAATTTTATATCATTTAAGTCCATATTTAGTAATGTAAAAATATTAATTCGGGCATAAAACTTAATGATAAAAAGGATCAAGATGAAATAATTATAACGTCATCTTGGTTTCCCAAATAAAATTTATAATGCTTCTGGTGATCCTTTTTATCATTATTTAGTAATACTGTAAGACATGTATTGTCATAATTTTACATAATTTCTCATAATTAACAAAATATTTTTTATAAAACTAGGCGTACAGACTTGTATTGAAAATGGTTGAAGTTACGGCCGAAAACTCTAAAAGAACGTGTCGTTGAATCACGTTGTTTTTATTTTAGTTTATTCATTCTTTCATTTAATTTACTGTTTAGTGTGTGTGTGCAATTTTTATTTATGTGCTTGGTTTCTCTTTCACTCGGTTTAGCAGGCTGCTTTCAATATCATACCTTCGATTATGTTTATTATGAACCTACAAAATGGATTTGAGCATTGTAGCTAGTGTATATCTTTTAAAACACATTGTTAGATACTGATAAGATATCGTTGTTGTTAAAACGCAGAACGAAACACTAAGATGCCCAAAGTAGACATTCTGAAACTAATACGCCCTCCTCTATGACCGTTTTTATGTTGCCTACACCGGCCATAGGCAATTAAAGTGGACGTGCCTTAAAACATATATATATTACGTGTTCCGCTAAATGCTGAAACGTATTTTGTCTGACGTAATCCATGCTCTAAAGGTTAACTGATTTTATTTTACTTTACTCAAACTTTTACAAATAATTTTCCAAATTTATTCACTGATGAACCTATTCACATTACATCTTTGTGGGTTGCTTTATTCTATCATGTAAAAGGAAAATCCCATTCTGGCTATTAAGTTTCTTAATGTCACCATGAGTCCGAGGTATTTTGAGTCCGAGGTGTTTCTTAGAAGTTTCTAGTTTATTTACTTAGCTATTTGAGTATTTTGAGTTCGTATTTCTTCAAAAAAAAATGTGGTTATGTTGTTTCATGGAGCTATTCACTTTATAAGATGATGATCTGTAATGTCATTAGTCTATGACATTTTATCTATTGTTTTTCTTCTTTGAAATAATACGATCAATAATTCTTCCATCATTTATACTAAGGAAAATATATGATATAATTTAATAACAATACAGTTTATTTCTATACTATATCAAAATATTCCCCTTTTATCAGATTATGATTATTGTGCAACTTTAATCATGTTGTTTTATATCACAGTAAGGAGGTGATAGAAATAGATTTTCTAAAGAAAATTAAGATTAAAAAAATGAAAAAAAATTAAGAATATAAAGATGAAAATAGACAGAATTTGAAGATAAGAATTTAAACTAAAATATTCATTTTAATTTATTTTTTTGTTGTTTTGCAATAATGTGCTACAAACATTGAGCATATGTTTTGTGAAATATTTCTCGTTCAATGTAAAGTTAATTATGCATGAGATTTATAATGGAAATATTTATGATATCTAAAATCGTATTATTGTAAATATTTTATGCAAATTTCTCACGCACAAGCTTTTCAAAGTTAAAATTTCTTTGTTAACGGGTGATATGTCTTTGTAGTATAGCAGTTCAACTCTCTGTAAGAGAGTATAAAATGAGTTGCGTGATGTTTTATTTATATTATTTTTATATCAACACATGGGGTGAGTACAAAAATTAAACCTATGTAAATGCAAGACTAAAACCACATAATTGATTTGTGGACAATTGAAGCAAAACATGGTGAGGTTCCTTATGATATTCTCATGCAATTATATGCAATGTTATACTTTAACACTATTTTTACCCATTATCTAACTCCTGAACTATTAATGATGGAAATGGAACAATTATAGTCCAGCACAATATATTTTGCTATAGTGTCAATAATATTTTTAGATATATCATATATCAAGTATGCATTCTCTTCAAAAGTAAATAAAAAGGAATGGAGAATGCGAATAGCTTACAGCTTAAAGTTGCGCATTCGAAATTTTATTTTGCAATACAGTAAGGATTGAATTACACCAGATGGTGTAGCATATAGTACTCCATTAGTAAAAGTTGACGTCATGTTTTCCTTTGGCTTTCCCACAAAACATTCTGTCTAATGGAAACCATACTTAAAATAGGATAACCATTCTAGTGGGGCAAATACTTATTCAAAGTCTGCAGTAAAGATGCTAGCACAACATCAAACGGCATTGTTCTAGCAGACAGTTTTTTCTCCTCTACGATTGGATACTGCTTTGCCTTCACATTTTGTTCAATGTAAATTCTCGAATTACTGCTCCTTGCAGCTGTTAAATTTTTTAACTCTCTGGGTGAGTGCTTATAAGCGGGGAGGGCTTATTTGAGGAAGGTGCTTATTAACTTTAAAGAAATTGGGATAGGAAGTTATTGGAAAAAAGGCACAATATCAAAAAGTAGGACACATGACAATAAACTAAAAATATGGCAACAAAATGTCAATGAAGTCACTATTCAAATTATCATCATTGATATGTTGACACTCATTCAATACCTCCTTGTCTGTGATCATATCCGGGCTCATTATTATGCTCATTTGGGTTGCAAAAAGCTTCCTTCCCCTGTAGCATGCTTTATTCTCTTAATTTGAGGGGTGTTAATTAATATTTTCCATAAAAAAGCTGGGCGCTTATTAGAGGGGGCAATTATTCCAGGTTGGGCATTAATTAGGGGATTTATTACGGCATATTCGTTTATACAAATGTTATGACCTACATGGCCGACTAAGTAGGGTAGCTGCATTATGTAACAGTTCATACTTTTACCTTTATTATAAATAAAAACTTTTTACATTTGTACTTATGTTATAAAATAGTCTCACACATCTGATAAAATACGAAATACAATGCATAGCTCTTGATTGATTGTACCTGTGCCCAGAAAACAGTTAATTCTTTTGTTATTAGTATTGCAATTATAGTATTATGTCCAGTTCAGCCAAATTTGACTGAAACAAAAAATCTAAATTTGATATCAACAAAGAGCTGGAAATTGTAATTTCATTGAAGCATAATATAAAATTATTAGATTGCAATTATTAGATTCACGTTTATATTATAGTCATTATTAAAGAGTGGACTTCAAAGGTGTGCTTGAGCTTTACGGAGGTTTTCTGCTGCAATGACTATAAAAAATAAAAAGGGTGTTTAGGTTTTACTGTTTTTTTTCTACAGCAATGACCATAAAATATTGCATACAATATAGACTAAGTTCTTAAAGCCTTTATATTTTGTACATAAACTCTTTTCATTTTTATTCCAGATAATCAATGAAACAAGAAACCTACTACATCGAAGATCTTCTAGTATTAGTTTAGACGAAGAAGATGATACAGAAGTTGCAATGGTTTCTAATTTGCCGACTACAACACAAACGCAACAACTTCCCACAAGTATTCTGGGTACAAAGCGTGTTAAAGACGTTCTACCTATTCTAAATGAGTTTAAGGTATATGTGAATTTTTTTGTAAAATGTTAGTGTTTGTAAGTATGGCTGGTAACAAAATGATCTCTTGAAAATATATTTTAATGGCAGATTGGAAAAACTTTTGGGAGAGGAAAAAAATTGTTTTTTACAGGAATATCATCGGCATAAACTTTCAAGGAACAACAAAGAGTGAACTCCATCGTATTATGCCAAAAATATAAAAAAACAAGTAACTCCTACACAAATATAAATAATACAATGGAGGGTGATCTCCTACATAGATTAAACTATGCTACAAGCCTGAATATAACTGGCAGTCATCACCTGTGGAGGAGTGATAGATCAATGGATTCAGATACTACTGGTTTCCAGTAGAAATGAGTTCTAATTTAGTGAGATTATGAGATTTCAACTCACATTACATTCCAATATTGATTTCCGCAGAACCAAAGTTCTTGCCTGCCATGCTTTAATGCACAAAAGTTACCATTTTGAAGTCTTTAAAACAAAATTCATCTATTTGTGTCGGATACAAAATAAGTTCAAACGCACAATCCCAGTGGGCAGGAGAAACACGGCATGGAATTAACATCAAAACAACGTTATTTCAATTATAATCTGATGGTCATGTGCCTGCAGGGATGACTGTTTGTTTGCTGAACTGTATTGAATCATGATTTACTCCATACATTGCATTTCAACTCTTTATAACATGTCTATAAGAGACCATCTCAAAATTTTGCTCCAAAACTAACTTTTTTTGGAGGCTTAAATCAACTAAAATTAACAAAATTCAATAAAAAATGAATCCGTACAGAAGTGTGTTAGGTCAATGAGCTTGCAATGGATTAGTTTCGAAACCAATCTATTTGCAAGATCATTGACTCAGTACTCCCCTCTGTAGATGCTATTTTTGAGATGCTCCCTTAAAAAATTATAATATCCATCCCATGCCTCTATATTAAATGTTTATAACACATAATGTTTATAACAATTGTTTATAACAATGAAAATCAGTTAAACATAATTAGCCTATTAAAAGGGAAATCAGGGATTTCAATCATTAATCCACTTTGTTATCAACAATATTATAACAAAGTTATCTTTTTGTTGTATAACCTTGGTAACTATATAATCAAATAAAACTTGAGTGAGTATGTCTAAAAATTATTATATTACTATTACAATTTGATAGCATCCTTTTGTTTTTGTTGAACATTGTATATTCTTTTCCATTTTGAATGCAGTATATATGTTAATTATGTATGACACACTTCATATTGGACAAAATATTGCGGTATTGAATGTATGTTGATCTTATGGTGTTGTTAATTGTTTTTTTATTTATACTAGTAGTGATCGAAATAGGAGTATAATCATGGTGGAGGAGGTACATTTTAGCATAGCTTCAAGTTTTGTAGCCTGAAGCTATGCTAACAAAAAATCCACTCCACCACAGTGATTATTTATCCTTGTTTGCATCACTGCGCTAGGAAACTTATGGTGTTCCTAATATGAGCAAATAATCATTGTGGAGAAGTGATTATTGAGCATTGCTTCAGGCTTGCTAGCCCAAAGCAATGATAAAAAACCACTCCTCCACAATGATTATCTGATTAAATAATTGCAAGTTCATATGCGGTATGCGGTATGCGGATATTCTTCTTTTTTATTACACCTGAAATGACTTTTATTTTTATTTAAATTTCTTTAAATATGGGCCAAATGTTTAGGTTTGTCTTAATATTATGAAAAAGTATAAAAATAGTGAGTGATAGCTGGCACATGACGTCGGAGTGTGCTCATTTGAGTTTGAATTTCATTCTTATTTAGCCACGCAAAGCTGTTCGCTTCGATATGGACAAAAATGAAACATGTGAGATCAGTCAACCAGAACTACACACACCATCAATTGATAGCTCTGATGATCACAGTAGCAGCATGCTTCGTAATCTATTAGATGCAACAGAATTAATGGATAGTGATGAGGAATCTAGCGATGAATACCATGACACAAAATCGACATTTTCTAGCAATGATCAAAACAATAATGCAAGTATATTATTGTTTGGTTACTTCAGCAGGCCTGGAAATTCAGGTTGGCATTGCCCTGTGGAGGAGCATCTTTGGAGACTAATTTGCCTCCAAAGATGTTCCTCCACAGGGGAATGCCGACCTGAATTTCCAGACCTGCTTCAGTGTCTTAGAACAAACACGCAATATTTGCCATAACATTCTACAATCTTAGAAATTAAATTAGAGACATTTTACAAATTCCGACGAACAATGCACGCCACAAGTAAAAAACAAAATGCGGAAAACGGTCCCAAGAAGTCCCAAGAGTAGAATTTATCGAGTAGATTTAAGACTTAGGATCTCAGGAGTTTTTCCAAACTCAACGAATTCTGTTGTTCACAGCAGCCTATTATGCAGGATTATGGAATAAATTCGAATTCTCGTGCCATTTGTCTTGCTAATCAAAATTTTAGACTTTTTTTCCAAGTTTAAATTTTAAGCTTGACACACCACATAACATTCTAAAATCAGAATTATGTATCAAGTGAAGTTCTTCTTTCATGAGAAGAAAAAGTATACAGAATAAAGAAATACATACTTTTGCTTCAGTTTTTGTTTGAAATACATGTCCAAGCTTTGCTTTCTTTTCACCTTTCAACTCTGCTCATCTGCTAGCAAGATGCTCTTTATATTACTTACATTCACAACATTTTTTTGGAAATTCCACCCATTAATTTATCATTTAGATCATTAGACTATACATCATCATTCAGATATTCAGCTTGTAGATGTCTTACCTATTTCAAGCTTCAAAATAACAGTCAAACATCACCTGTGGAGGAGTGTTTATTAGTACAGTTTTTTGGCTTTGAAGTCGAAACTTGTATTAAAAAATACTCCTCCACAGGTGATGTCCAACAGTTATTTTAAGGCTTGCATTTTACTCATAAAATTACTTCTATTTTTTTTAGGATATTAGTACTGAAGTCAGTAAACTTGAAAAGGAAAAGAAAAAACTCGAAAAAGAAAATGAAAAATTGCACAAAAGGCATGAAACCGAGGTACAGTAAGATATTATTGAAATGAGGTTTTAAAAAGTTTAAAGGGGGGAACAAAGCAAAAATTCAATAATCCTAACAAACCTTCTATTTATAACTAGAATCTTATATCAACCAACCACCCCCCAGTTGGAATTACTAAGTATGTTCTACGGATTTTTAGCCTGCTGAACAAAGTTTGGATTACTTTACGCCAACCATTTATTGTTATTGAGAACTATTGTTCTAAAAGTTATAGCTATTCTTGGTTGGATTCTTATCCTTTGGCATGTTTGGCATGGTAATGAATTGTGCCTTGGCAAGCATTGTTCTCTAGGTTTTACTCACACAAGATTATGCAGAACTTATACCTTTTCTCAACTATTGTAATAATGTTTTTATTTTAGATGAAGCAATTGCGTGAAGAATATCAACGCAGGAGAGAAGGGTATTACGAAGAACTTGATGAAGTACAAAAGCAAATGTATGAGAAGAAGTAAGGTTTCTACAACCGGTGGACGAAAACTTGTTCAAAATGAGCATTAAAAGAATGTTCTAGCATCTTTACTTCTGAATTTGAACAAATTTCTGCCCGCTGCAGGGCTTGAAATAACTGCTGGTCATCACTGCAGAGGAGAGATTTTTCAGAATATTTTCAGCCGAATTGTCTGAAATTATTCTGAAAAATCTCTCCTCCACAGTGATGACTGGCAGTTATTTCAAGCCCTGCTGCTGGGAATATTGCTATGAAAAAATAGCAGCAGAATTTAAAATATTCACTGAAGCATGCTCAATAATATCTCCTCCACAGTGATTATTTGCTCTTATTTTAAACACTGTAGTATTTTTTGGTCCTTACTGCATCTTACACTGATAGACATCTAACTGTGTTTTGATTCTATAAAAAGTCTCTTTTTTCCCTAATACATTTCTGCATGGGAGAGTAGCTGAATAGATTTTGTTATTCATTCGTTATATCTTAGACATCTTATGAATGGACTTGCTGATGTGAATATAGAAGAAGCATTCTCACAATTTAAAGCAAGAATGGACAAATATTTACAAGAGAAGGTAACTAACTATGTGGTATACCAGTATCCATCAGTTCTATTTGTCTTCATAAAAATAATAAAGTTGGATCTTCTTAATATTAATTAAAATAACTGCAAATTTTGGATTCGGAAAAATCTTCTATTTGACACATACTGACAAAATGAACATCATACCACCAGTAATCAAAATATATAGGTCATAACCTGAAACCACCTATTTTCAAGTGGGAAATCCTATGTAAAATTCAATATCATATATTTTACCATAACTTGTGTTAAAGTAATGCTAATGCTACGGAACTTTGAAGTTACTTAAAATCATAAAATCATCTTAAAATCAGAAAAATGTAGACTTCAGCAAAAAATAATATTTAACTAATATATAGTACTTCGTTCCTTTTGTGATAGACTATAACTCTACAAAGTTCATCTGAATCCTATTAGTCGTTCTAAAGTTATGGAAGGGGAATCCCCTCAGCTTTGAGGAGTCCTAAAAAGCCCAGCATATATAGGGTTAAAGAAAGTCTATTGCAAATTGTTATTTCACAAATTTATTGATATCTATCAAGTCTTTGAATCAGCCTTTTTCAAAAAAGTAAAATTTAGGAAAACACTGCATAAAAATACCACTTGGTAATAACAAAAATAAATCAATTCATTATTTTAAGGGTTATCTGACATTTTATGTGTAAGCCTAAATGTAACTGCCGAACGTCTTCTGTGTAGAAGTATTTTTTTAGTATAGTTTTCAGTTATAAAGCTAAAAGCTATACTCCAAAACACTTTGCCGCAGGTTATCCAACAGTTATTTTTAAATTCGATGTGCAAGACTCAAACCTGGGGAGGAGTGTTTTTGGAGTACAGTTTTCAGCTTTGCAGCTGAAATCTGTGCTTAAAAAACACTCCTCCACAAGTGGATATTTTGTGGCTTGGATGCGTAATATACTTTTAATTTTCTTCAGGAGAAACTTGATGGAAATGAAAATGATATTAAAACAAGGAAAGTACATATCGAAGAACAAGAAAGAGAGGTTCATATAATTTTAAAATATAAATGCTACCCAGTGGGCAAAACTTGTTCAAAGTCTGTTGTAAAGATACCAGAACAACGTTTTCAACATTGTTTTAGAATTTTTACTGTTGACTTGGAACAATTTTTTGCTAAGCCTTTGAATGTTAAAATTGATCAGTTTCTTTGTCGTAATCAGAGTGTTTTTCTACCGGTCAAATTTATGGTTATTCAACATTCAATACATGGGTACAAGGTACCATAAAATTTCAATGATGATCACAGAAAAATCTAAAGTATTTGGAAGAATGTCTAGACAAGAAAACAGACATCTTTCTTATATGGCTATTTAATACTGTTTTGAAATGACTCGCATAAAAGTTGGTGGAGCCCCTACAGGCGAGTAGTTTCAAATCAATATCGAAAAGACATAGGGCCGTTTTCTACTTCAGAAAATGGAACGGAAACGGAACGGAAAATGTTCATAAATAGAAATAAATTATAGACACACACGATGTGCGATATTGGAATGTCTATAATTTCTTTCTATGCATGCGCATTTTCTGTTCCGCAGAAAATATTCTGAAGTGGAAAATGGCCTATAGATTTTTATCATTGGGTAGACCTCACTCGCCCACTGTATATCTCTTTTTAACTATGTTAATGCAGGACTTTTGTCATAATCTTCACTAACTGACTTTCACTTGATTTTATTTCCAGCTAGAAGAGTATCAAATTTATTTAAATAGAAGACATAAAACACTGACAGAAAAAGAAGAAGATTTATGTCATCTGCAAGATGTAAGCTCACATTTTTGTCTAAAACTAAAAAAATGTTGTTATAACGAATTATCTCCAAATTCGGTCATTTTCGAATAAGCATTTTTTGCATATGAAAAATGTGAAATTTGTCTTCATGTTAATAGTACAAATAATCAAGCCGACAAAAACCTGTTGTGAGCTCACATTTTTGTCTAAAACTAAAAAATGTTGTTAGAACGAATTATCTCCAAATTTGGTCATTTTCGAATAAGTATTTTTTGCATATGAAAAATGTGAAATTTGTCTCCATGTAAATAAATAACTCAGCCGACAAAAACCTGTTCAAAGTCAGCAACGTTATTCTGACGTTATTTTGCTGACTTTAAATAGGTTTTTGCTGGCTGAGAAATACAGAACATAAAGTAG